>JARQOC010000002.1:628946231-629128179 GCA_033576535.1 Allobates femoralis | reverse complement strand
TTCTATGTATACCAGACCACTCCCCTCCCCACTAACCCTCCTCCCCTCCATCACTGAAGGGGAACTCACACACCTCTCCAGGTCACACCTCCCCACCTGTGCACTGGACCCCATCCCATCTCACTTTCTTCCCAACCTCACCACTACAATCATCCCAGCCCTAACACACCTCTTCAACCTATTACTAACTTCTGGTACCTTTCCTTCTGCTTTCAAACATGCAACATTTACATCTATCTTAAAGAAACCATCCATCGACCCCACCTCTACATCCAGCTACCGGCCCATATGCATGCTCCCGTTCGCCTCCAAAGTTCTCGAAAAACATGTCCACACTGTAATCTCATCCCACCTCTCATCTAACTCCCTCTTTAACAACCTTCAAGACGGCTTCTGCCCCCACCACTCCACTGAAACTGCCCTGACCAAAATTACTAATGACTTATGGCCAAAACTAACAGACAGTTCTCCATCCTCCTCCTTCCTGACCTGTCCTCTGCATTTGACACAGTTGACCACTGCCTCCTATTACAAATCCTCTCTTCCATTGGTATCACTGACCTTGCCTTCTCCTGGATCTCCACCTACCTTTCCAACCGCACATTTAGTGTCTCCCACTCCCACACAACCTCCTCACCCCATCCCCTCTCTGTTGGGGTCCCTCAAACCTCTGTTCTGGGACCCCTCTTTTTTTCCATCTATACCCTTGGTCTGGGACAACTCATAAAGTCCCATGGCTTCCAGTACCACCTTTACGCTGACAACACTCAGATCTACGTCTCTGGCCCTGACGTCACCTCTCTGCTGTCCAGCGTCCCAGAGTGTCTATCAGTCTATCAGCCATATCCTCCTCCTGTCGCGTCCTATAACTTCATGTAGACAAAACTGAATTCATCATCTTTCTTCCATCTCACACACCTTCCTTACCTGATCTATCCATCACAACAAATTACATCACACTTTGCCCTGTACCTGAAGTCCACTGCCTCGGAGTAACCATTGACTCTGCCCTGTCCTTGAAACCGCACATCCAAGCCCTTGCCACCTCCTGCTGCCTCCAACTCAAAAATATTTCCAGAATCCATCCCTTCCTCAACCCTCAATCTACTAAACTACTAGTGCATGCCCTCATCATCTCCAGACTTGACTACTGCAACCTCCTCCTCTGAGGTCTCCCTGCTAACATTCTTGCACCTCTCCAATCTGTCCTTAATTCTGCTGCCCGACTTATCCACCTCTCTCCTCTCTATTTCTCCACTTCTCTTCTCTGCAAATCCCTCCAATGATTCCCAATTCACCAGCGTATTCAATTCAAACTACTAACACTGCCTTACAAAGCCGTCCACAATCTGTCCCCCCCCATATATCTCTGAACTAATCTCCCGATACCATCCAGCTCGTAACCTCCGATATTCCCAAGACCTCCTCCTTTCCTCCACAGTTGCATGTTCCTCATCTAACCGCCTGTAAGACTTCACCCGAGCATCTCCCATCCTCTGGAACTCTGCACCCCAAAATGTCCGACTGTACCCTACACTCGGAACCTACAAGTGGAACCTGAAAACCCATCTCTTCAGGACAGCTTACAACCTGCAATGACCACAGTGCCACCCCACCACCACTGGACCCGGCGCTCCACCACCACTGGACCCGGCGCTCCACCACCATTGGACCCGACGCTCCACCACCATTGGACCCGGCACTCCACCACCACCAGGGCAGACCCAACCTACTATCTCTCTCCCCACTGCCTTGTAGAATGTAAGCCCGTAAGGACAGGGTCCTCTCTCCCCTCTGTATCGGTCCGTCACTGTTAGTTTGCTCGATGTATTTTTAACTTGTTTGTATGTAACCCTTTCTCATGTACAGCACCATGGAATCAATGATGCTCTATAAATAAATAATAATAATAATAATAATAATGATAATAATAAAATGTAAAGACCCACCTTGTATTTCAGTGATTGCAATGGTTTCTAGATTGCCACCTTGTGGTTTAAATTGATACTGCATAATTATTTTTCATTCATCTGTACTAAATACTACACAGCTTCAGGAGTCCACATTTTATGGTCTGTACATAAACTGCAATTTCCAGATCGGCCGCAGGTTTGTAGAACTAACAGCCTCATAGGTTTATACAGAGCTGTCAGTTTGGGTCAGCAGATCTGTGGCTGATCCGGAGACCATGGCGCACAATTGGACTATGAGATGGGAATGAATGAAGCCTGCCTATTGGTCTTGGTGAAGTTTTAATAGAGTTCTTTACTGATAGATATTATGGTATACTGTATTACTGAAGTATTACTAGTATTAGTGCTAAAATCAAGGTCCAGCTGTATGTGTATATTAACTATCAAACACCATTTTACAGTTGGTATAAAGATGTAATTAGGTAAAATGTAGATAAAACCTATATATAAATTGTATTATTTATACTATGCCAGTCTGCTAATGAAAATCTGCCTTTTACGCCACAAATTTGTTGAATTTCATAGAAAGGTAGAGTTGGAAGGGGCCTCTAGGGTCATCTGGTCCAACCCCCTGCTCAAAGCAGGATTCAGTATATCACCTCTTGTATTCAGAGTGTAGAATGAAAATCATCAGACAAAGCTCCCACTTGTCAAGTAGGCAGCTTGGTTCACCATACCTCCCAACTTATACAGAACAAAAAGATCGACAAACCATGCAGAGCACTTGGCGCGCCATGTAAAACGTTTACCACTCCCCTAAGCCACACCTATTTACCATTTATTTCTACCCTGGCAGGAGGAGATGTCAGGGCTGTGGTAGTGAGGGACATTCAGCAAATCCCCGATACTGTAGGGCACAGACCTAAATCCAGTCACTGCTGTTTCAGGGTCTAGAAATGAGCAGATCGATTCACGAGACTCCGGTCCAGCATACAGGTCAGTGGTACCCGGCGGCTGGACGGGAGGTTGGTGAATGTCTTACTTTATGGTTTACCCACCACAGCTTATATTTATTTAGGGCTCGTGAGATGTCATCTGTGCATCCTACTCATCTCTAGTTAGGACCTATGGATTTATTTTTGTTCATTCATTCATGGTTGCAGCAGCCAGAACTTGTAGCAACCAGAACTTGCTCATCGTTCTGGAGCTTCACTATATAAGACCTTGCATTTTGTGTCAATAAGGCCGTGTTCACACATTGCATAAATACTGTGTTTTATATGTACTGCAGGTATCAGTACCAACTACACAATAACAATATTCTCTGTTTCAGTTTTTTATGCTTTTTCCTTATTACTTATTACATAGAGGCCTCTAGAGAAAAAAAAAGCACCAAAACTTCAATTGTCTTGGACAGTTAAAGGGAACCTTTCATGTGAAAAAGCACTACTAACCTTCAGATTTGGGGTAATTTGCAGGTTAATAGCATTCTGAACCTGCCTGGTGCTTGCACTGAGAGCCCCCTCTACTGGGAGGAAATTAACTTTAGTCATTCCTGCAGTGTGGCTGTCAGTGATAGAGATGGTACTGGTGTAGTTTTCGTCACTGCTCACTGTATTGTGAGCAGCAAATGTAACCGTGCCCCCTGCACTGCCAGTTGGCAACCTCTGATGCTTTGCCATCTGATAGTCAGTGCCAAGGACGCGGTTACAACCGCTGCTAACTATATACTGAGTGGTGACTGAAACTGCTCCATTATCTATCTGTGCATTCAGAGGCTGCACTGCAGCTTCAAGTATAGAAAATCATCCTTCAATCCCAGTCCAATGCAGACTGTAGCTCAAAGATTTTGCTGCTGCCAGCAATCGTGCAGGTTTGGGATTTATTCCCGAGAAAAATAAACATATCTGTGCTTTGTGACATTTATGTGCAAAAATGTACATTAAAAATTTTATTATTGCAGTTTTTAATTATTGTTTAGTAATTTTATATAAAGAGAAATATCCGACATATTGGTTTTCCAGAATATAGGTTCATAGAAATACACTGCTATATACAATGTATCTCCATGTGCCAGTATAATCTGCCTGTGATTTCATAAGCTGCAATACAGCTTCATGTATAAAAATCCTACTACTCCCACTTTATGTTTTAATTGTTTTTAGATGTATGTTGTTTGGTCCTTAAATAAACTTTGTTATATTTGATACATTGTTCTTGGTGGTGTGCTGCTATTTCATTTGTCAATTCCTTCTCTATGGTGAACAAGCCTTTTAATATGACCAAGGATTTCCATCCAAGGAGAGGCATTTTAAATAACGTTCCTGTCATATATGTGATCACATTGTCGCGGTTATCAGGCTCACATTCATTTATCAATACATAAGCTAAGTACGGTATCTCTTTTTTAATACTCCTATAGCAGTAATGCAATATCAGAGTTCCCTTATCCAATATTAGCATATTTTTGCTTTTTTATTTTATAAACTATTTATTAAGAGTGCAGCTGTATATATTTTGTCGTTAAGTTATTGAGACATTGACATTTTTTGTTGGGGTATACCCACCTGTTATTGGCTTTTGTTGCAATAAATTCCCCATCCACCACGGGAACGCCGAGCCCAAGGAAACGGCCAGAGTCCACCCCTGAAGTCGTCAACTGGCTGCTGCGGTTTGTTTACCGGCTACAGCACCCTGCCAGATGGAGCGGTCTGCCTGCTTCCTCACCACGAGGGAGGGGAGCCCCAAGTCTACCTACAAGGAGCCATTGGGTATAGACTCATCCTAGGCGGGGAAGAAAGGACACGGGTTTGTCAACTAAGGTTTACCACGGGTTCCACCATATCACCTGGGATCCACTTGCAGCCACCCGTAGAGCTACCTGTTTGCATACCATCTTGCTGAACTGTGGACTCTCTATTTTACTGCTGACGTTTACAGTAAAGTACCCGGGAGAAAGTGACTTTACCTCTGTGTGGTTATCTTCATCAACCTGCTTGTTTTCAGGAACGCTGCCCCGGAGGGCCAGCTCCACCTATAGGGAGCTTTGCCATCTCAGCCGCATTACCATTGATCTCCGGAGGACTGTGGCAGCGCTGGTGACCCATCACCACGTACTACAGGTGGCGTCACATGACAAACTCTTATCACCTGCACATAACCCCTTATTGAAGTGTCACCCAGGGCTCAGGCGCTGCCACCCGTGACATCCCCTTGAAAGCACCCACTGAGCCTGATACCCCGAGTGCTCCAGGGCCTGGGGCTCGACATATATATATATATAGAGGGTCCTGGGTGGGCTTTATATATAATATTCAGGCTGTGCAGGGCTGTATGTATAATATGGAGGCTGCTTGGCTATATATATTATTTGGAGGTTGTGCTGGGCTGTATACACTACCGTTCAAAAGTTCGGGGTCACCCAGACAATTTTGTGTTTGCCATGAAAACTCATACTTTTATTTATCAAATGAGTTGCAAAATGAATAGAAAATATAGTCCAGACATTGACAAGGTTAGAAATAATGTTTTTTATTTGAAATAATAATTTTCTCTTCAGTTGTTCTGCGTCTCACAATTGATTTGTCTGTCCATAACACTTTTTTTCCAATCTTCCTCTGTCCCATGTCTGTGTTCTTTTGCCCATATTAATATTTTCCTTTTATTAGCCAGTCTCAGATATGGCTTTTTCTTTGCCACTCTTCCCTGAAGGCCAGCATCTCGGAGTCTAATCTTCACTGTAGACATTGACACTGGCATTTTGAAGGTACTATTTAATGAAGCTGCCAGTTGAGGAGCTGTGAGGAGTCGATTTCTCAAATTACAGACTCTAATGTACTTGTCTTGTTGCTCAGTTGTGCAGCAGGGCCTACCACTTCTCTTTGTACTTTGGTTAAAGCCTGTTTGTGCTCTCCTCTGAAGGGAGTAATACACACCGTTGTAGGAAATCTTCAGTTTCTTGGCAACTTCTCACATGGAATAGCCTTCATTTCTAAGAACAAGAATAGACTGTTGAGTTTCACATGAAAGTTCTCTTTTTCTGGCCATTTTGAGAATTTCATAGAACAAACAAATGTAATGCTCCAGATTCTCAACTAGCTCAAAGGAAGGTCAGTTTTATAGCCAAACCATTTTCTGCTGTGCTAACATACAGTACTTGTATAAAGGTTTTCTAAACATACATTAGCCTTCTTACACAGCACACACAATGTACCATTAAAACACTGGAGTGGTGGTTGTTGAAAAGGTGCCTCTATACACCTATTCAAATATTGCATTATTTATCAAATATTGCATTAAGAAACAGACGTTTGTAGCTAGAATAGTAATTTACCACATTAACATTGTATAGAGTGTATTTCTGATTAATTTAATGTTTGGTTCATTGAAAAAAATGTGCTTTTCTTTCAATAATAAGGAAATTTCTAAGTGACTCCAAACTTTTGAACAGTAGTGTATATAATTTGGAGGCTGCTGCTGGGCCATACATATATATTTTGTGGAGGCTGCTGCTGGGCTATATATATTATTTGGAGGTTGCTACTGGTCTGTATATAACATTTGGAGGCTAATATATACAGCACAGCAGCAGGCAGCTTCCAAATAATATATATAGCCCAGCAGCAGCAGCCTCCAAATAATATATATATATAGCCCAGCTCAGCCTCTATATTATATATACAGCCCGGCACAGCCTTCATATTATATGTATATAGCCCAGGACAGCCTCCAAATAATAAATATAGTCCAGCACTGGCTCCAGATAATATATGTAGCCGAGCACAGTCTCCATATAGCACAGCCTCCGTATTATATATACAGCACAGCCTCCATATAACCCAGCACATCCTCCATATAGCCCTGCACAGCCTCCATATAGCCCAGCAAAGCCTCCACATAGCACAGCGCAGTTTCCATATAGCCCAGCACAGCCTCCATATTATATATACAACACAGCCTCCAAATAGCCCTGCACAGCCTCCATATTATATATACACCTCAGCAGCAGCCTCCAAATAATATACTTGTAAAGGCTGAGGACTGTATATAGTGAATGCACAGCAGTATAATGTACACAGATCCACACTATATACATATAGTATATACAGACACAATGTAATACAAGTTATAGTGTGGATCTGTATATACAGTATGTTGCTGTGTATGAGCCACAATACAGACAGACACGCAAGTCATACTTACCCACCGCAGACACCGGCGACACTGAAGAGAAGATGAAGTCCTCCCATGGTGAAGTCCAGGATCCTCTTATCCTCGCCAGTGATATCCTTCTGGTGAGTTTCTGTTTGTACTGCACAAGGCTGCTGTTTTAGCGCCTATGCAATACAAACTTTGTGATATTGAAGTGTAGAGGGCCGGTCACTACGGCCTTACTTTCACATAATAGTGACGTTCGGAATCAGGGGGTCACTGGGGGACCAGCTGGGGTCCCAGTCATAACTGCAGCTATGTGAAAGTATGGGCACGGGGACCAGCCCTGTGCATCAGCAAGCAGTGTGGATGGTGTCCCCTTCTGTGAGTGGGCCTTCCCAGCTGTCCAGGGCCCCAGCATCTGCCTGGGTGCTCCAGGTGCTGACACCAGCCCTGTCCAAACACTTTCTCTGAAATCTCTTCTCTTCAGCATCTTCACCACTAGCTCCTCCTTGAGAGTGGGGTGGGAATCTCTGTTCTGGCTCTATTTACATTAATTAAATACCGTAACCAATTCCCTTCTTGTGATCTAATCTCTCCAAGAATTGAACCTGCAACATGTATCACTGCAGGCAGTAGCTAAAGTGAATTTATCTAAAGAATTAAAAACATTTATCTATGAATTTGTCTTGAGTTGCGTGCCATTGATACTTTGTATTCAACTTGGTTATTGGGGGTTGCTTGATATGTAAATTCATTGTAGACATGTTTACAGGGGACCCTTCTCCTATGGAATGTAGTTCTGATGTTTTAATTGTTTTTAGATGTATGTTGTTTGGTCCTTAAATAAACTTTGTTATATTTGACACATTGTTCTTGGTGGTGTGCTGCTCTTTGATTTGTCAATTCCTTCTCTACGGTGAACAAGCCTTTTAATATGACCAAGGATTTGTATCCAAGGAGAGGCATTTTAAATGACGTTCCTGACATATATGTGATCACATTGTCGCGGTTATCAGGCTCACATTCATTTATCAATACATAAGCTAAGTACGGTATCTTTTTTAATACTCCTATAGCAGTAATGCAATATCAGAGTTCCCTTATCCAACATTAGCATATTTTATTTTATAAACTATTTATTAAGAGTGCAGCTGTATATATTTTTGTTGTTAAGTTATTGAGACATTGACATCTTTTGTTGGTATACCCACCTGTTATTGGTTTTTGTTTCAATAAATTGTTTGGGATGAGGAAATTACCATTGTATGTTTATACTTCAATGCCCTAGTTTCATGATAATATCACTGTAGTGAGAGTGTTCTATGGTTCCCATAAATTTCACCTGAAAGACAAATCCCCCTAACGTTTTGTGAGTTGTGTACATGAGTAAACATGATCAGTGTTTGTGCCTGGAAAATTCTGAGTACATACCCCCTAATGTACCTGTAGTCCCTCATTCTCTCCATGTACGCCAAAATGAATGTCCATACTGCATACACTATTTTAGTATGTGTGAGTATACCTTACTTTTTATAGTATAGAAAAGCATACTCTACTGTAATTTTACATACATGAATATAGAAATAGTAAAAAAAATAAGTTTACTTTTGGGAGAGGTTAAAGGGTTTTCAACTATTGGACAGCCCACGTTGAGTCTATGTTCACATGTTGCTTCTTTGCTCACTTGACAGTAAAGGAGCTGCTTATAAAAAGCAGGTTTTGCAGCATATTTCTTGATTTTTTTGTTGTATTTGTACTTCATTTTTCGGTGCAGATTATATGAGTCATTTGTCTACAGGCACATATTTGATAAAGTTAGTTTTATTCTGATTATGCTGTCCTGCCGCTGACATAGTCCTCCCCGCCTCCTGCCTGTGTGTGTCTATGTGTTCCATCTTCTCTTGTGTGGGTCTGCCCTCCTCTTTACAAAATTTACAATTGTCCAAAATATCTTGATATACTCAAGCATTAAAATTTCTCTTCAATGCAGCTATGATTCCTAGGCCGACCCTGAAAACATCTGCATTGCATTATTCCTCCTATACAAATCTTTACAATTAATACAGTCAGATAACTTTCTCATGGCATTCACCAAACTGACGAGTTCATCAGACTGCTGTGGCGCCCCACCGGTCTGGTCGCCACAAAGGGGTACTGCACTCAATGAACGGTTGTGGTGTCTCAGTCCTAAAGGAAACGGGATGGTGAACTCAGGCCCTCACCAAAAACACCCACACACCCTAGGATCCAAGGGACCATGGGTGGACCTGGGAAGAGGGCCCAGTTAAAAAGGGGACAAGGGAAGAACAGGTGGAGGGTGGTAGTTAGTGAGTAGGAGTTGAGAGTGAAGGAGTGTGTAGGAGGGAAGACAGAGGAGACCCTAGGGGCACAGGTGGAGTGAGAACAACCTGTGTGCCCGAATCTGGGACTGACCATAGTCAGGCAGAGGGGTTGGTCAAGACCCAGGGGACTGTCCCTGAACGTGGCGTGGACGTTGTGAGCCTGAACCACTGAACTGGAGGCCACGCAGTCTAAAGGAGTGGTGGCTGCAGCCTGACACACTCATTGAAAAGGCAACTGAACTAGGTTCAGGAGACAGGTACCAGTCGTTCGATAGGACCCGTGGCTGCTAGATCGGGGCACTACCTGCGGAGGCGCTGACAGGAGAGGCGAAGAGGTAGCACTGGGAGAGAGAGACCAGAGACCGGAGAGGCACACGAAAGGGTCCTAGACAAGCTATCCCGGTTCCTTGTGGACAAGCCAGACTGGATTTGGTAGAGAGAAGCGCCCAGTGACCAGTTGCAACCTCAGTGAAAAGCTAAGAAAATCGGGTACAGAATTCCAACGCTGTGTGAGACTGGTTTATTCTCTTGCCTGCGGAGCCGCCGACTGCGACAGCAGGCGTGACACAGAGGTCCAGTGTGAACCCAGCCTTGTGAATCTAACGCAATGAAACACATCTGCCCCAGAGTTACTGCTCCATCTATGGGGAGCAATGACATCAGGCTGCAATACCAACAAACCCTGCAGCGTCGGTCCCTACTGACTGAGATGCGTAGTTGGTGTCATGAACATTTTCCCTATAAACTTTATTCCCATCCAATAATCCCTAACACCAGCATTTGTCAGCACAGACTCCCCCGGGGTCACGGAAGCTGGGTCTCAACTCCTGTGACTCCCCCGAACGCGCCCAAGACCCCGGTTCCGAGTGCCCCACGGCCCCGGAGTGGAAATGTCACTGCCAAAAAGAGAAGAGTGATTCATCATACACAGAACCCATGTCCATGTGGCACTCCTGGCTCAAAGTGCCGCAGTGTCATCACTGCCCATGGGTGGTGGTGTCACAAGAGAGCCACAAAAGTGTCTTTTCATCAGGTAAAACACACGCAACACTCACACCTCCAGGCCAGAAGGGGGAGACTAAGCCTGGGTTCAGGTTGAGCTCCCCTATATATTCTGGTCTGGGGAGGAGCAAGTTAGTGCAGTATGAAGCAGTACTGTGAAGAAGACCTGGTGTAAAGGAGCCATGCTAAGCTCATCCCAGAGTCGCTAGCTAAGTTCCAGGCCTTAAGGCTAGGCTCTGAGGAGAGGAGTAGGAACACACCTGGTTGGCTGAGTAACTCTGTGCTCACCCCAGAGGAAAGGTGCATAGAACGGACATCAGAGTCCGAGACTGTGCAGGGTCTCACGCCCTGGCAGTCAGTACCGGAAAGTGGGAATTCAAAATTCTTCAGCTACACTGTACCGGAGGCACAGCAACACGGTGAGAGTTCATAAGCATACACCCGAGATCAGGGCAGAGAAAGGCCTCGAGTTGCCTGTCATACCGGTTCTTCGCAGGAAGAGACAGGGCCGGCAGCTCAGCTTATGCAACTGCAGGAGCCAGTAAACAGCACAATAAGGGAGCCAAAGACCCAGTGGGATGGGAAGAAACCCTGAGTTGCTCTCAAAATACTTGTGGACAGCTCCATATAACATCTGCTCCAGTAAAGGACTGAGAAACTACAAAAACCATGAGTCTGCCTATTCCTTGTGTCCGTCGTCCTGCATCCCACACATAGACTATTTACACTGCCCCAGGGATTGTCTTTACCCGTGGAGAGCCGTCCCATCTCAGCTACTATCCATCATGCCCAGAGGTTCTGCAGCAGCGGTGGCCATCCTTAGCCACACACCATGGGTGGTGTCACGAAAACTCCCCTGTATATAACCCCTTTTTCACCTGAAACCCAGGGCACGGAACCGGGTCACGACCCTTGTGACTTACGCCAGAGACAGCAGCAGCTAGGCCCGGCCCCGAGTACCCCATCGCCCTGGGGGCGCCTCATCCACTGCTCCAGAATTCAGTGGTGCCATGCTTTACACCACTCCATCTGACACTTGCTTTTGTGCTTGGTGATGTATGGCTTGCATGCATCTGCTTGTCTATCTCAGCTCATGCCATAAAGCTCCAGTTTTTGTGAGGAGGTTATAGAGTCTGCATTGCCTTGGTGACTTTTAAGTGCCCCTGCACTTACTGACTACATTCTGCAACTTTACATGTGCTCTGGTTCTTAAAAGCTTCAATTTTTCTATAATACCACTCAGTTGATTGTGTAATATTTAAAAAGGGGGAAATTTGATGGCAGCCGATCACAGTACAACCATTGATTTCAGTGACGTTAGGAGCCATTCTTTCACAAGTGTAATGTAGACTGCATGGCGAGGGCTGGATTAAATATGCATGTAGTAATAGGATGAATTCAGTGAGTACCAGGTGTGTCCTGGAACTTTTATCTAGTATATTTTCGATCCTAACACTTGTGTAGCTGTAGTTTTCTTTACATTCTATAAATACCCTGAACAATCCAGGTGTATGTGACATTTTTATCTTATACATTAACAAATGGGACCCAAAAATAACTCTGTACACTGTTGTAAAGAACACCTTATTCCACTAGATGCAGAACTTCAGGCATAGCGTCATCACGTCTTATGTATTCAAATTCCTAATTCTACCCTCAATGTGCACCATTTATTACATATGGCCCCACTAGGGCAAATCTTGGGGACACATATTGAAGTGTCCGTGCTATTGCTACCAGGCTACCTATGTTGACCCAAGAATGGTATTATAGGTCTGTAGTTTAATTGTATCTAAATACACCTGTGAAGTTCTCACTGATGGTTTGCCCTAACTGAAGACTTATCTCCCTTGTTTGAATGGAGTTGGGATCGCTTATGATTGCAGCCGCACTTTTGCATGTGTGCTCAACTATATATGGCAGTCTTATAGAAATTAAAGGGAACCTGACCCCTCCAAGTGACCCCCAACTCTATTAATACCTGTCCCTGCACCCTTAGGGATGATTAGCAGCTGTCCTTTTGTGTAAAAAAAAGCGTTTAGTAACATTGAAAAAAACGCTATTATTCACTTACATCCCAGGGACTTCACACTGAATAAGGCTGCTTTCACATCAGTGTTTTTCACTGATCGCGGCAGTTGCTGTGAAAAAAACGCAACTGATGCGATTACCGCAAAATGGCCACACTTGCGGTTCACTTGCGGCAAGCCCCATACAATGTCTATGGGGGCTTGTGGCAGGTGCGGCAAGTGTGGTATCAGCACTTGCGGCAGGTGCGGCCGAGAAAAAAAACCGCGGCATACCGCGTTTTTTTCGCGGCCGCACCTGCGGCAAGTGCCGAAACTGCACTTGCCGCACCTGCCGCACACTTACCGCAAGCCCCATAAACATTGTATGGGGCTTGCCGCAAGTGAACCGCAAGTGTGGCCATTTTGCGGTAATCGCGGCAGTTGCGTTTTTTTCACCGCAACTGCTGCGATCAGCGAAAAACGCTGATGTGAAAGCTGCCTAAGGCAGCCTAAGGCGTTCCCTGGAGACACTAAGCCCTCCTGACTCGCTCATTATCAGGCCCCGATGGGCGTGATAACTCATCCTAATCCTCCTCGCCCTGCAGAAAGGGTGTAATAGCCGGTGTGACGCTATTTGCATCACATCTGGTCCATGTGACGTCTGTACACCCTTTTGGTGTAAGCCGACAAGCCGCGCATGTGCAATGCGCTTGGTGAGGTCGGCTTACACCAAAAGGGTGTACAGATGTCACATGGACCGGATGTGACGCAAATAGCGTCACACCGGCTATTACACCCTTTCTGCAGGGCGAGGAGGATTAGGATGAGTTATCACGCCCATCGGGGCCTGATAATGAGCGAGTCAGGAGGGCTTAGAGTCTCCAGGGAACGCCCTGTGAGACTTATTCAGTGTGAAGAAGTCCCAGGGATGTAAGTGAATAATAGCGTTTTTCTCAATGTTACTAAACGCTTTTTTTACACAAAAGGATAGCTGCTAATCATCTTTAAGGGTGCAGGGACAGGTATTAATAGAGTTGGGGGTCATTTGGAGGGTTCAGGTTCCCTTTAAGATCATCACAGAATAGAGTGAGAGACTGCACGAGTGACCACCACTCTATTTAAATGGGGGACTCCAGTTTTGGTGATCAGTGTGAATCTAATTGGTCAAACCCCCATGGATTTAGTAGCTACTAGAAGTTATCACTAGGTGATTGTGTAAGTAACTCTTTGTTAACCTATTATAATACCCCTTTAAAGCAGGGGCGGAACTACCGTGGTGCAACTGGTGCAGTTGCACCAGGGCCCAGGCCACCTAGGGGGCCCCTGAGGCTCCAGCGGTAGGTCCGTTTCCCCCCGACATACAGAAGCTCTTCATGTGTGTCCCGGGGGGAGGGGGTTGCTGTCGGGGACCGGGTGCTGTCGGGTGTTAGCAGCGCTGCGCACCCGGTCGGGTGTCAGCAGCGCTGCGCACCCGCGGCACTGCTGTGCCAGCAGCGTCGCGCTGCACACCCGCGCTGCACACCCGCGGCTGAGGCTCTTACATTGAGTCGGTCCCGGGGGGGAAGTGCTGGCTGCGGGCGGCGCTGCTAGTACTGTACAGTAGTACGAAGGGGGGGAGGGAGGGGGGATTGCTGGTGGAGCAGCAGCATTGAGGCAGAGGGGGCTGGGAGGGTCGGTGCTGCTGCACTTCCTCTTCCGGCTCTTCCGTGGAGGCAGGCAACACACCCGCTCCAGCAAGCTGATTGAAGATACTGAGGGGGGCTCCAGCCAGGTAAGAGCCACGAAGCAGGGCTTTGGTCTGGTGCCTGGTGGGGAGGGAAACTGTGATGTTTACGTTACTTTGTCGCCACTATGAGGGGAGGGGCGGGGGGGGGCCCCCGAAAAATTTCTTGCACCAGGGCCCACTACAGTCTGGGTCCGCCCCTGCTTTAAAGTCCTCCTCCCTGTTGATCACCTAGTGTACCACATCTACATTATGATTGGTGGTATCGTATTGGGTATTTTGATTGTTTTACAATTTTTTGCTTTAGTTCTCTGCACTCATTTAGACACTTTGAAACAGGTTTCTATATGTATAGCTATACAAGTTATCCTTTTCTAGAAAACACTCAATATCCCAGGTTTAATTTATATTTGTAGTGGAACACAACATTATTTTACAGCTCACTTATAAGTTTGCAGAGAGGCAGCTACAATGCTTAAACAAATAATTCTTACTCGCCCTCTGTTCCTCACCAGTAAACTGTTTATATTGACTGCAAACGTCAAAGCCCGTCCACCACACTTGACATCTGCAGCCAGTCACTGGCCCCAGTGGGTTCGGGTGCATGTACGGGTGAATGTTTGTAGACATTACATAGGGTGCACATGCAGCTAACCTAAACAGTGTACTAGTGAGGAGCAGTCCCGCTAGTATACAGCTTTGGTTCGTTGCAAAATTATGACACTTATTAAATTTATTGGTCACAAAACATTTATTGAAACATGTATATATAGATCACAGTCATGTCGGTGTGGCACCCATGCATCTTGGTCGCCGCAGTGGTACTGCAACTACTCTACAGGTGTGGTACCATTGCTCTCAAGTAAGCCGGGGACACAAACCTGAGACACACACACACCCTACATCCAACACCATCCCAACTCCGGCCAGGAGGTACAGGACGGGAGAGACCCCTGTAGAGGGTAGTCCCCATCTGCTGGCTGGAGGAGGGAGTAGTTTAGGAAGGGGGTGGAGACAAAGAGTTAGAGAGAGTCAGAACGTGGAAGGAGAAGAAGGAGCACGATGGGTATCTAGGGGTCACTGGAGCTGGATAGGAGTGGGACCAGTGGGTAGGTTGCCACAGAACCCAGTCCAGGGAGAACCTTGAATCTACAGCTGACTTCCAGCCGTGGTGGAGGAATCGGCTGCATGAGGGGATCGGCCCCAATCTGGTGTGAAACTGCACGTTCAAGCCAGAAAACCGGAGGCTACTTGTCTGCATGAGCATTAGCCAACCCCGTGTACACTCCCAGTCACAATGACTACAGAGGGTCAAGAGGACTTGCTAGCCATCTCTCGACAGGGCCCGCAGTTGCCTGCCTTGGTCTAGTAGTGACTCACCGTGGCCGGCTGACTCCGGTTGATACAGGCGATTCTTCTTCCTTCCTTGTCACGGGTGGACCGCGCCTGCCGGTAGTGGGGCCCGGTGTAGTGCAGATCAAAAAGGGTTTGAAGACGTCTTGGTGGAACAGATTAAAGGGGTTTTTAATTTATTCGTGACGCCACCTATGAGAAGATTCGGTAAGGGTTACCGACGCTGCGGAGCCCCCGGGGGATGGATAGCAGCAAGATGTTACGCTCCCCACAGGCTGAGCGGTGATCCCCGGAGGCTGGAGCTGCTCAAGATGTTGTGCGGCAGCTACGGTTACCTTGTAGTGCGGACGGACAGTTCATAAGGAAGCAGAGACACAGAAAGTCTCTATAACGGGTCTTTACTGTAACCAGCAAGCAGTACATGGTATACAGTGGTTGAGTAGTAGACCGGGTGGACTCAGCAGTGATAGTGTCCCTCAGAGATCCGCAGTGTTCCTCCATTCTACCTACTTAGTTTGTTGCCAGCGTCGCCCAGGAATACCAGGTCGGGTACGGGGAGGCTGCTTCAATGCCCTATCCATGATGTACGTTCTGGATGCTTTGGGGAGCCTTGGATCCCTCAGTGGGTACACCGCTGGTTAGACGACTGGAAACTGGCTGGTGGTGGGGTGCTCCTATAAAGCTGATCCTCCACTCTTCTGGTTCGCGTGGCAGAGGTGAACTGCTACCAGCTTCGGTACCAGTGAACCGGCTGTGAAGTTGTGGGCACGGGAGTCTTTTGGGAACCCGTGTAGATAATGCCCAATCCCGGTGGTTAAGGCCTCAGGTGCTGACACCCGACCGGTGACGGCCCAGGGGCCCGCACGGGGTGAGGAGCCCCCGCTCCTCTCCAAGCTCTAGTCTGCTCTTGTCAGGTTCTAGATCCTTCTTTTTCTTCTCTAACTGATCTAGACTATTGTGTGTTCTACTACACTACCCTAACACTCCACCCACCAGGACCTAGGATTGGCCCTCTGTTCTAGGTGATGCATGTTGGGTTGGATCTCAGAGTTAACTATTTCACTGCTGTGTCAGAGAATATTGCGGCTGCAATACTCCCTTGTGACGCACTCGTTGCGGGGCGCCACAGTAGCACAAAGGCACAGGACAAGGAAAGGAGAGAAGAACAACGCAGAAAGGACAGAAAAGAAAGGCTTATAAGGGGTATCTCAGCAGAGTGTTCCTGGGTCATCTGAGAGCTGGCCAAGCTGCAAGCCGGAAGAGCACAGTACCAGGCTGGGTCTGTTTTGAAAAGAACAACAGAAAAGAACTGGTAAGAACTACATACCCTGTGCCTGTCTGCTTCTTCTGCACCACAACTACCACCACCATCATCCCCATAGATTTTCATAAAAAAACACAATGGCCCGCTCGACCTGTGGGGAGTGTTTCTATCCATGCTACAACAACATCTATCCCCGGGAACCTACAAAAGCAGCGCTGGTCATCCCTGACCAGACACCACAGGTGGCGTCACGATAAACTTTAAAAACTTTAACTGTAAGAAGCCCCTTTTTGCATGCTTGGTCAGGGCCACAATCGCCAGGATTGCCACTGTGACACCCCCCTGACTACACCTAGTTGGTTGACTACCCCAGACCCTTAAGACCATTGCATCAGCAGATATTAATATATGTGTGTGCACAGTCCCCAGATTACTGCAGTTGGAGAATCATATTGGACAAATTGGATTTTTTCACTATGACCCTACTGTTATGATTTATCACTGTGCACTTATGTATCGCCCTCAGGGCTATGGGTTACTCAGGACCGGTCCTTATTCTCTGCTTACAGGGGGATATCACGGTGGTGGCCGTGGACCGGTTCCGTGGCCCTGGAGGGACCGCAATTAAAAAGGGAAAAATAAAAATACAAATAAGAGTATGTCAGTGACGCCACCTGTGGGATGCGGCCGGATATGACCACCACTGTTTATCTCAGCTTCAGGGGATGATGTTGGAATGCAGCAGGATGATAAACCCTCCACAGGTAGGGCTAGGATGATCCCTGAGCTGGTGATAATAATTGTTATTGGTGTTGATGGGGATGCAGGAATTAGCTCAAACAATGATGTGGAGACACAAGAGTAGCAGTCTTCTCTTTACCTTTAATGGTGGAACTCAGGTAGTACCGGGTAATGTTTTCTAAAGTTCATGGGGTCTGGAGCTTGGAGGTAATTTTAGGCTTTCCACGCCAGGCAAGTCCTGAGGCTTTCCTTTAAGATTGTGTCCGTTGGGCCCTGGCTGCATAAAGCAATGCTGTGACCCTCTCTGTTCTGTACTAGCTGTAGGACAAGCAGTGTGAACCCTTCTCTTGGCTGTATTTCTACTTAGCTGAACGTGGCAGTGTATAACTATCCATCCTCTGGATTTGGCTGCTGGGTGTATAATCCCTTACGATCTTGGTCTCCTGTGACTGTACTATACTTAAGTCTGGGCTTGCTGGCACTACTACCTCTCCCAGATCTTCCTTCTCTCCTCCTTAGGCCCTCGCTATGGGCTCCACACACTGTCAGTTTCCTTGGACTGGCCTAACACGGCTCCTGTCCCCAAGATCACTTTCCTCTCCTCCTTCTGCTCTGCTCAACCGTCACCTCAGCTCTCCTGACAGGAACTAAATATCTCTGCCCCCTGCACCTGCATATCTAGAGGACCTCTACTGACGTCAGCAACTGACCTGACCTCAGCTGTTAGAGCTCCCCCTACAGGCCCAGGTTGGGATATGCAATATGTGTGCTTCACCGGGTGGATGCTTTGCCTCCAAGCTTGTAATGTGATTACCAGACCCCGGGGCGCCACACTTATATCTTACATCTCTGCGTTGTGCCATTTTTCTGCTAGTTATCCAACAAATTCATGAATAATTTGACAACTGGGTGTTAACATACCTATATTCAATAAGGCGTGACGTGTGTCTATGCTGAGCAGGGAAATAAGCGCACCCCACGGAGCTCCACTAATTCTGCTTACCATTTCCATGGTTCCATGCGACCATCTGCTTCCTTCTCTGCTTGGAACCTATATCCTCTCGGCAGGTCTCCTGGGAATGCTCTTAGGATGCGCAAACCACTTCCTTCCTACAAAACTTAAAGGAGCAGGTCACCTGTTCCCTATTAGGACTCTGAACTGATGAGTGCATTAAAGGCATCCTCCTCCTATGGGAGGTGCCTGGGCAACGTGTTCACTGATTTAGATTGTTGCCTCTTCCCAGGTCACACTCCCACAGCGCTCTGTTATAGGAAGACTTTTGCCGTGCTTTTTGCTAATACCTCTGTCTCCACAGAATCCTCTGCTTGCAGTTCTTTATCCTGGATCCCTCTGTGGACACTCTGAATACCTCTACCAGCTGCATCAGCCTTTCCGGGATTACACGGAGCCCCCAGGATCCTCTCCACTGACAGAACCAGTGTTTCACAGTTTCTCCTTTTCTACTGTCCGGTTTGTACGGGTCCCCCTCTGGTCTTGGATTCACAGCATTTAGGCCTCCTGGTGTTGTAATGGGTGTATCCCTGTATAGCGATTACCTCTGCCGGCGCTCCACTACAAGTGTACAGTGTTGCGATTCAGAGGGGCCTCGCCTCAGGCACCTTTCCCCTTTTGTTAAACCTTCCTCAATAAACATCCTTGGTTTTACGAAAGTACCTCTCCTGTCTCTTAAATATTGGGTATGCAGCTGCCACTGCACCATAAGTGGTCTAGGGAGTCTACACTACATCTTCACGCCCGGTAGGCGTAACACTAGTTCTTATGTTATACTGATGAGACCAGGGCTAGGGGGTACTTGGATACTAGGGCTGTTGAATAGGGAGTCACGGGTGGACGGGATCCCATTTCCGTGCCCTGGTGTTCATTTGAAGTAGATGGTAAGGGAGTATTTACAGGGATCGTGACGTCACCTGTAGTTCCCGGTAATGTAATGTAATGCAAGCCGGGCGATGAGGTGATGGTGGGTGCAGAAGGGTGTGGTCCAGCTCCTTACAGGTGGAGCTATTACCTCAGGGCAGCGGTGATAGAAATGTGGATGAGGGGAGCAGTGGTAGGATTGGTGTTGCAGTTCTTACCCCTCTGCTGAGCTGCTGGTGGTGCTGAGCCCTCTGGGCATCGGCGGGAAGAATAACGGAAACCAGTTAAAGTTTAACTCCACTTTACTAGGTACCGGTAGATGGCAAAACGAGACACGGTACAGTTTGGTTTGCAAGGTGATGTTGCCAGCTCAGGGTCCCCCGTATGGAGTCTCTAGATGTTCTCTGTCTTTGTCTTTCAGGGTCTCTTTTCTTCCTCACTTCTACCACCCTCACAGAGCTCTCGCACCAGTCCCACGGTCTGTATCTATCAGGTAAGGTTTGTGCCCCACCGGTCCGGATAGGAAGCCCGAGAGCTAGAAGGCCTCCCTCCGGCACCGCAATTTATGGCCCTTCTCCTGTAGTGTCTTGAACCGGTTCTCGGTCCTGAGGGGCGAGGTACTTGGTGGCGCTATCAGCAACCCGGTTTCTATGGGCCTGCAGCTCGTCAGTCTGCAGGTAGAGCTGAACTACTATCTGCCTCGACTTCCTGCGTTGCCGGTGTTCCCTCAACGCGACCAGCCGGCTCCAAGCAGTCCTGGTCCGATGCCTGCTGTTCTGGCCCCCCACTTGAAGATGGGGCTCCCTCCTGTCAACTGGGCTGTCAGGCCTGTCTTTCCTGCCTGCCTTCCCAGCACCATCTGACTAGAAACTGTCACTCCCTTCTGCATCTACCCCTAGGCTCCACCCCCTGTTGGGATCTACTAAATTATCGGTCCCCCCTATTCTAGTGGTCTAAATCCTAGGTGTGTGCACTTACAGACTCCACAGGTCTGTAACTGACAACTTTACAGAGGAAAACACATTTAATATTTAAGTGCAATACTACCCTGTGGTGCCTAGCCGCAGGGGCTCCACAATACGATTATATGACATACTAATTTGATTAAATAATAAATTAATGGTAATAATCATTACGATAGTAGAAACATTGTTTTAGATGGAATTGGAATAAATCATATTTTTTTTTACGTTTTTAAAATAAATATATAATTATAACTCATAGATATGACTACTAACATTGTACATATAGTACAATCATTGTAGTGACACAATTAAAAGGTCACCAAGTTTGTAAGTGTGGCCCTGAGATATACAAGGTTGCTCTATGTATGCGCTGACCCTGGAGAGTCACTGATAGCACACGTCTATATAAACCGCTGTAGCTACCGTGAGGTTTGCAGAATCCAGGACGGATATACCCTACTTCACCATGCGGGACACGTTCTTTCTCCTTTTGCTCCTACCATGTGTGATCTATGGAGCTAGTCTACCAGAACCAAGTAAAAAAGATTTCATTTATTCTTAATTAATCAGCTATTTCTTGCAACATAGAGTAAAAGAAAATTATAGTCTTAAACTTTCATTCTATGTAATCTCTATATAATCTGTATTTATATGTTATAATACGCTAAACTTTACCTTCTTTTTCATCACTTATGTAATATTTAACAATGTTGCATTGTTTTTTTTTTGGAAGCAAAGTTTAATAATGATGCCATGGAAATTTCCTTGTGTTTCAATTCCATCCTCACCATCTTCAAGACCTCTTTGCTGTCAGTAAATGGATACGATCTTATTTTTGGGGTAGAATTATCAATGCAATGACCAGTGAGCTAAACAGACTGGGATAGTCTCATTTGTTCAGATGAGCTTTCTTTATATCTTTGTGCCATCTGTATGGAAAAGGGGTAATGTATGGCCACTGGCGGACACAGACAGAAAAGGGCCCCTGTGCAAGAACAATATAAAGGCCCCTTTCAGTCCATTAACTCAATAAAATGCACTGTTTCCCCTTCTTTGGAGGTAGAAATGGGCCCCCTTACCTCTTGGACCCCTGTGTGTGTGCACAGTTTGCACCAATGATATGTCTTACCCTGCATACGGCACCATAATGTTCAATGCAAGTTAATATTGTAGTTCATAAGAACGTTTTTGAAGCATTCCAGCGTGTGCTGCTGATTCATTTTTCAGATCAGACTTGCCATTAAGCTCAGTGAGTGCAATAATAAAACAGATGCTATAGAGGACACCACCCGGATCCATTATAATTATGAACATAGGAAGCTGCATTTAGACCAGGGGTCTCAAACTCAGCTGGGTTGGTGGGCCGCACAAAGAAAAACATTTATAGTGGGGGGCCGCATCTCTTGTGGGACTAAGTGATATTTTTAGTAATACCAGAATTTCTTGCTCAATGTAGTAAAGTACAAGTCCTGATCCCTTTCTTGTAGTAATGTCTCCATCCTGTAGTAATGTCCTTTTCTACTGATGTCCCCCATCCTGATCCCCTTTTCTAGTGATGTCCCCCATCCTGATCCCCTTTTCTAGTGAAGTCCCCCATCCTGATCCCTTTTTCTAGTGATGATCCCTATCCTGATCCCTTTTTCTAGTGATGTCCCCCATCCTGATCCCTTTTTCTAGTGATGATCCCTATCCTGATCCCTTTTTCTAGTGATGTCCCCCATCCTGATCCCCTTTTCTAGTGATGTCCCCCATCCTGATCCCTTTTTCTAGTGATGATCCCTATCCTGATCCCTTTTTCTAGTGATGTCCACCATCCTGATTCCTTTTTCTAGTGATGTCCCCCATCGATCATGGTCCCCTTTTGTAGTTATGTCCCCACACTGATCTCCTTTTGTAGTGATGTCCCCCATCCTGATCCCCTTTTCTAGTGATGACCCCCTTCCTGATCTCCTTTTCTAATGATGTCCCCCTTCCCATTCCCCTTTAGTAGTGATGTCCCCCATCTTGATCCCCTTTTGTGATGATGTCCCATCCAGATCCCCTTTTATAGTTATGTCCCCCATTCTGATCTACTTTTATAGTGATGTCCCCCATCCTGATCCCTTTTTCTAGTGATGATCCCTATCCTGATCCCTTTTTCTAGTGATGTCCCCCATCCTGATCCCTTTTTCTAGTGATGATCCCTATCCTGATCCCTTTTTCTAGTGATGTCCACCATCCTGATTCCTTTTTCTAGTGATGTCCCCCATCGATCATGGTCCCCTTTTGTAGTGATGTCCCCACACTGATCTCCTTTTGTAGTGATGTCCCCCATCCTGATCCCCTTTTCTAGTGATGACCCCCTTCCTGATCTCCTTTTCTAGTGATGTCCCCCTTCCCATTCCCCTTTAGTAGTGATGTCCCCCATCTTGATCCCCTTTAGTGATGATGTCCCATCCCGATCCCCTTTTATAGTTATGTCCCCCATTCTGATCTACTTTTATAGTGATGTCCCCCATCCTGATCCCCTTTTATAGTGATGTCCCCCATCCTGATCCCCTTTTATAGTGGTGTCCCCATCCTGATCCCCTTTTATAGTGATGTCCCCATCCTGATCTACTTTTATAGAGATGCCCCCCCATCCTGATCTACTTTTATAGTGATGCCCCCCCATCCTGTTTTACCTTCTTACACACTCAAATACACACTCTATCACACTCACACACAAACCCACACACAAACCCCCCCCACACACACACATACTCTCAAACACACTCTCACACATCCTCATACACACTCTTACACTCACACTCATACACACACTGAAACTCGCACACACTTTCTTATACACACATCCTCACTCACACACTCACCCTCACACAAACACCCTCTCTTACACACGCACACTTTTCTCACTTTAATGATGCATCGTTCCAGTGCAGGGGGCCGCCGCGGTCCCCACTGTACTGACTTCCGGCCTCCGCTGTGCTATGACTTCCTCCAGCCGCCGCTCAGACAAGCTCTGTTGCTCATCAAGATCAATGCAATCTACCAGCCAGAGGCCTGCAGGTGACGTCATATTCTGCCGTCAGCTGCGGGCCTCTCATTGGCTGGCAGCTTGCATTGATCTTGCTGAGTGGCAGAGCTTGTTAGTGCTGCGGACAGAAGTCATCACACAGCGGGGACAGCAGCGGCCCCCTGCACTGGGGCAATGCATGATTAAGTTGTCCAAGGTGCCGCGGGCCGCACAGTAAAGCCCCAGGGGCCGCATGCGGCCCTCGGGCCGCGAGTTTGAGACCCCTGATTTAGACTATTAATATACTTTAAATTGTTGATGTGTAATTTTGCTAGTTCATTTTTGATGTGTTAATTCACTATTTTTTTCAGGATAAAAAATGGATAATGAAATAACTCATCTGAGCTGGCATGAGGGCTCATCCCAATATCTGTTTTTCTCATACAACTTCTATAACCCTTTCACAGATAGAACTCATACCTACAATAGTCTACAATAATAATATAATCTTTATTTATATAGCGCCAACATATTCCGCAGCGCTTTACAATTCAGAGGTTCATATACTGTCATAAGTAACGTAGTTAAAAAAAAGTACATTAAGTAAAGCAAAAATAATGAGGGCCCTGCTCGTAAAAGCTTACACTCTACAAAGAGGTGGGGGTGACACAAAGTACAGGGGCTTATTTACATTGATGGTCCAGCCATCTTGAGGAAATGGGGAATAGATAAAGGCTGTGTGAGCCGTCACCAGCCAATCTGTGTAGAGTTTTGGGTTTGGTGGAGAGTTATGTTCAGATAAATAGTGAATAGGCTATATATAAGTGACTTCGATTAGGGAGCGTGATAGACTGCCCTAAAAAGGTGTGTTTTTTAGGGAGCGCCTAAAACTGAGTAAGTTGTGGATAGTCCTAATTTGCTGGGATAGAGCAAGTCTATGGAGCTGTGAACGAGTCCCTGTAGTTTTGTAGACAGAGTATTCCACACAAAATCATGACATGTACGATTTTGATACAAGTTTCAGATCTAATGCAATGCTATGGGTTTAATAAAAAAAAAGAATCACACAGGATTCAGATGCCATCCTTGTGCTCTCATACACTCAATATAATCAAAAACACTGATGAAACTGTTTTTTGCACACAAGAAAAATCACTGACATCTGAATGAGGCCTTAAAGGGGATAAATGAACATCTGCAGTTACTCTATAGACTTGTCAATTCTGAGCACACACACAGTGCACACTGTCAGGATTGTCTGGCGCTGGGAATGGTTATATAGCCACAAGTATCCGTGGTATACTCAGCCAAGATCCAACTAGACGTGCCTGGCCTCGCTTATTACAATACAAACAATCCTGATGCACATTGTGCACACTGTCAGGGTTCACAGGTCTGCAGGCATTTAGAGTAACTGGAGACTTTCATGCGAAACCTGCACAGCCCTGGCTTTGAGCATATAATATTATATTTAGAAAACTGTAGCAAACCCTCAGGACAGAAGAGAAATGTGTGAATTTAGCTTATAATGATCTAATCTGAAGAGGCATAGCTTGTTTGTCAATCACTTAAAGCTAATAGATCTTAAAAATGATTAAAGGGACCCTGTCACCCCTTTGGGCATTTTATACTGTGCCCATCAATATAAGTGAAAACCAGAGAAAATGAGTATTCAATTGCCCAATATACATCTTGACACCACTTCAGGATCCACACCACTGCTTTGATGCAAGAATAAGGGTTTATTCGTTACAGTGGATACAAAGAAAATGATGTGGGGTCAAACAAGTCACAATACAATAACTTTCCGACAAAGAAAAAACTGTGAGGAGAGAGACAGAATTGACAGGTACTGAGGAGGGGGAAGAGGTAGAATTGGCGTAGTGGGTGCCTAAGCTCCTCAAAAATGAAATTGCTGTTGACTATGCAGGTAGGAGTCAACACACCTGGGAGAACCCTTGTTGTGGCCAACTACTCATTATGCGCTCCATAGAACATAGTGCAGATGTCTTGCGAGACTTCACAAATCTCGCAAGACCTCGGCACTGACAGCGGCACCCGCGCCTGTGCAGTGGAACGGGTGTCCATGCATAGACTTGTGAAGTCTCACGAGACATCAGCACTGTGCTCTATGGAGCGCGGACACCCGCTCCACTGCGCTGGTGCGAGTGCTCTTGTCACTCAAGCGCTGGCCAGAGGAGGGGCGGGAAGTTTAAAATATGCTGGGTGGGTTTTGCAACCAGGAGGGGCGGCGAGTGGTTTAGCCACCATGACCATATAGCAGCCTCTGTGACTCATATAGGAGGCCACTGCTGGACACAATAAAAATAGATTTCACAGGTATGACGGGTCAGTCTAGGCACATACAGGGGTTACTAGAACCCCATTTACATGTAAGCTGGTGGGCACAGTTTAAAATACCCAAAATGGGTGACAGGTTACCCTTAAGAATGAAAATACAATATATATTGGAAAGCTGCAAAACATTTCATAACAGTTCAGTTGCATTTCTATAAAACCAGAAAATAAAACAAGGGCAGAAACTAAGATGACAAGAATAAGGCAACAATGCAAATAATATAAATCAGAGCAAACAAAAAATCTCCTATAGTATATTCATCAGGTAAAAGGATCTAGATATTCCCTTCTCTTCAGACAGAACCAGCTGAAGCAGTTCTCATGGTGGTACCTTCCGTAAACCTTATTTTATCTTTCCAAACTTCTAGAACTGTGAAATAAATTGAGTGTATAACATGGCTGATGACTATTTGATGATTTGTCGGACAGCACTTGGCCCAATGTTATAGTCACACTCCAGGGCCATGGGGTGCTCAGAACCGGGCTATACTGTCTCTGGGGAGTGTCTGGGTCGAGGCCTGGTTTCCGTGACCCTGGGTGCAGCTAAAAAGGGGGTTTTGGCTTAGTAGGGAAAGGGGATGATGAGTAGGGAGATTTTTCATGACGCCACCCGTGGTATGTGGCTATTGGTGACCACTGCTGCTACTGAACCTCCGGAGTGATGAACGGGCAGCTGGGATGGAGTGGCTCTCCACAGGCAAAGCAGTTCTCTGGGGGCAGTAAAGGTTGTTAGGTGTAGGGTGCAGGATGATGGGCAAAGCAATAGACAGACTCACGGTCCTGTTGATCAAACAGTCCTTTACTAGTGGTAACGGTAATGAGCAGCTGTCCACCGAGTCCTTGCTGAGAGCAACTCGGGGTCCCTTCTCACCCGGCAGGGCTTTGGCTCTCTTACGGCACTCTTTGTGTTGGCTCCTGCTGCTACATTATCTATGCTGCCGCCCCTGTGTCTTCCTGCAAGGCACTGGTATGACAGGCAACTTGAGTCCTTTCTAACCCTTATCTTGGGTATCTCTTCCTGACCTCTCTCCATTGCTGTGTCTCCGGGCACGATGTGGCTGGGAAACCTGGAATTCCTCACCCTCGGGTACTAACTGTCGGGATGTTAGACCCTGCACAGTCTCGGACCCGGTGTCTGTTCTCTGTGCCTTTCTCTGGGGTGAACATGGTGTTGTTTGGCTCCCCAGGTGTGTTCCTGCGACTCTCCTCAGACCCTAGCCTTAGGCCTGGCACCGAGTCAGCGATCCTGGGATGAACTCAAGCAGCCTGAAGTCCACCAGGATGTCTTCCTCAGTCCTGCTAGGAACTGAACTAACTGGCTCTGACCCAGACCAGAATTTATAGAAGAGCTCACCCTGAACACGGGTTTGGTCTCCCCCTTCTGGCCTGGAGGCAGAAGGTGTTGTGTGTGTGTGGGTTACCTGATGAGAAGGTCCTTTTGTTGCTCTCAGCGTGACACCATCACCCGGGGGCAGTGATGACACAGTGGCACTTAGACCCTGGGGTGCCACATTATACTATGGAGCAGTGCCGATCGACGCTTTTTTCCAAAGTTGATTAAGAAGAAAAATTGCAGAATGCTGTGAATGCACCCTACTGTATAATCAGATGACACACACCCATACAAGTCTATGAGTGCATGGAAATCATCAGACTGCACTCGGATATCATATCTCATATACACTGGCAAAAACAATGGATAAGATGGGGAAATTAAGTTCTCCATCTTATAAGCACCTCTGCTCTGGTTCTCACATGTGAGAGAATCGGATCACAGTAAAATGACACTCGGTTCCAATTCTGATCAGATCTGTGTCTTAACATAATTGGTCTGATTGAACAAGCCTTAAAATAGGTTGTTCAGGATAGGAAAATACCATACCAATCTGTGGTCAGGTGTGGCAACATTTCTAAAATAAAGTAACTGCTTTTCTAGTGTTGTATAGCCCATTTTACTTTAGCTAAAATTTTCCAAAATTAGCCAAACTCAATGTCACCTGATCTATGTTCAGAAATATTGCAGCAGAAATTCATAGACTGGAGGGTCGCAGTTATGGTAGGGGCAAAATGGGTAAATAACCTCACTTTATAGAGCTTCATGTAGGAAAACCCCCCAAACGTGACCTAATCATGTCCTTTTTGTCTTCCTATCAGGATCAGCGGTGTTTGCTGCCACCAATGACGAAATTGCCAATCTGGCTGAACAGTTGTATTCCGCAGACGTGAATAAAGCCTCCAGTGGTGATGTGACCCTTAACCTCCAGTATAAGGCATCCAGCTCCCAGACCAGCTCTGGAACAGACTTTGCCAGCCAAAAGTAAGTCCATGGTGCTGTAAGTTATTTGGAGTCAGATTACAAATCTAATGAAAAATATTACAATTTCAAAACCTAAATGACTGGGCAACTTATATCAGGTGTGATTGTGGGAAGTCTCTGTAGTTGAACCTCCATAAATCAGGAATAGCAAATTCCAATCACTGCAAGAGAGTTGGATCAGAGCTGTTTTGTAAAGAGCATTGTACCGTGTAGGATGGACACGGATCATGGACTCATGAACTCATGATCTGCACAGGTTTTCAGCATCTGCATTGAGCAGGTGACCCGCCTCAGGGCCGTGGGGTACTCGGTTTCGGGGCGTTGATTCACGGGGGTCAGTAAAAATAATAAAAATAAAAGTAGTTTGTGACGCCGCCTACGGTTCCGGTATGGTTACCGGAGCTGTGGGTCAGACGTCCGGGGTGATAGTAGCGCAGCCAGATGGTTACGTTCCCTATAGGTGGAGCGGGATCCCCAGGGCAGTTGTAGAAGTCTTTACACAGGAAGGCGGCTTACCACACGGCCTTGTCACTGGTCCTTTTAATGAGGTAGTGTGCGGCTCCTCAGGCGAGAGAAATAAAGTACGTCACACCAGTCATTAACTCTGATCGGGTTTACTTGTAAGTTCTTAAAGCAGATAGACAGGTGATACAGTCCTTCAGGTCTTTCTGGCCTGGGTAGTCACCAGGGAACCGGAATGATTTCTTCAGGACTCCTGGTGGTGTGCCTGCCGTTCCCTACCAGTCCCTTCACTGTGCTTCTGACAACCATACAGCGCATCTGCACGCAGAGCCTCGAGCCAACTCCCACGGGTCTTTGGTGGGCGACTCCCCTTTAAGTCCCCCTGACCCTAGTCCGGTGTGCCTTTTCGCTGTATATGCCGGGAGTTTGGCCGCAGCTTCCTGCAGAAGCTCAGGGCCTCCAGTTTAACGGCTTGGATTTGAACTCCCGCACCGTGCCCAGAGCAGGTCCTCTGTCCGTGACCAGACCATTCTGGTCGGTAGTACCGGGTCCAGATTCGGGCACATCATGGCTCCTGGTGCCCTTAGGGTCTCTTTCTTACCACGACGACCTTCCCCTGCGTCGTCCTCCGCTCGTCTCTGTCACTCACTGACTGTCTGTCATCCCACCCATTCACTCTTTCTTCCCACCTGACTCCTCCTACAGGACTGGGTATTCCCTGCAGCGGTTTCACCCACGGTCCTCTTACTCTAGGGTGTGTATGAATGAGTGTTGTGAGGGTCCATTGTTTACCATGCCAGTTCCCTTAGTCACAGGAGTACCACACACTCTTATTTGGGTGTAGGAGCCCTCCATGGCATCCCGAACAGTGGGGCGCCACACAGACATCTACCATATACAATGTAAATGCACAGTTACATTGTGCTGTAAGGGATAGAATCGAAAATACAAGAGTATACATAAACGACATACATCTGCAGATTTCAGCCTTAGTGATTATTTCTGTGCTGTCTGCAGCCATCTAGTGGTCAGTAGTGGAAATGACTTTTGTATTTTCTCTTTCTGAAAGTTTGTTTTCTTCCTCCTTGAAGACACTATTTGCATATTTCATTTCACATAGAAATATTGTGGCGTTTAAGTCTCCAGTTAGAATATGTTTAGTTCAACAACTCCATTCCTGTATATGAGTGTTCTGTTGCTAGATTTGCATGGGGTAGATAAAGTTAGAACAAAGAAAACTCCCAGAGGCTCACACAGGAAGAGCATGTGACTGTATCCAGTTTCCTGTGTCTGTGTATGAGAGAAGAAGCTGCTGCAGATGCTGCACAGAGACTAAGACACGCAGTGGCATAATGTTCATGGTGGCAGGGGTTGCGGGTGCAATGGGGCTGGACCCATAGGGGGCTCACGTCACCAGCCGCCCCCTGCACCCGGTGATCCCAGCGCCCTGCGCCTGGTGATCCCAGCACCAGCACTGTCAACCACCCGGTGTCCCGGCCAGGGGCGGACCATCACCCCCGGGGGCCCTGGTGCAGGAGATGACCGAGGGGGCGGGGCTACTGGCCGTCGGCGCGGCCCGGGGGGGAGGGGTGCCGCTGGGAGCCGCAGGCGCGATGCTCTCCTACCTGGGAGCCGCACCGGATGTCTGCTAGGGGCCGGAAAGTGGGGGGGGGGGTGCCGCTGGGAGCCGCAGGCGCGATGCTCTCCTACCTGGGAGCCGCACCGGATGTCTGCTAGGGGCCGGAGGAGCAGAGGAGAGGAGGGGCGGGATCAGGCAAGGGAAGCAGGAAGCTCTCTGCTTCCTTTGCCTGACCCTCCTCTCCTCTGGCGGCGGCTTGCGGGGGTCGGCTGGGGGCCCCCCTCCAGGCTTGAAGGGGCCCCCAACCGGTCGGGGCCCTGGTGCAGCTGCACAGGCTGCACCAGTGTAGTTCCGACCCTGGTCCCGGCATCCGTGTGTCCGGTCCTGGCCGCTTGTTGAAAAGAACAGAGAACAAGACACAGGTGAGAGGAAGAAAGTGGGGGACAGAGGAGAAGGAAAGCGGGGTACACAGGAGAACGGGGGACAGAGGAGGAGGAGAGCGGGGGACACAGGAGAACGGGAGACAGAGGAGGAGAGTGGGGGACACAGGAGAACGGAGGACAGAGGAGGAGGAGAGCTGGGGTCACAGGAGAATGGAGCACAGAGGAGGAGGAGAGCAAGGGACACAGGAGAACGAGGACAGAGGAGGAGGAGAGCTGGGGACACAGGAGAACGGGGACAGAGGAGGAGGAGAGCTGGGGACACAGGAGAACAGGGGACAGAGGAGGACGAGAGTGGGGTACAGAGGAGGAGGAGAGTGGGAGACGGAGGAGAGCGGGAGACACAGGAGAACGGGGGACAGAGGAGGGGAAGAATGGGGGACACAGGAGAAGAGGGTACAGAGGAGGAGAGCAAGGGACAGGAGGAGGAGAGTGGGGGACAGAGGAGGAGGAGAGCGGGGGACACAGGAGTACGGGGGACAGTGGAGGCGGAGATTGGGGCACAGAGGAGTAGAGCGGGGGACACAGGAAAAGGAGAGCAGAAGACTCCACTACTGGGATAGGCTAATATGGGGGGTGACACTCGGTTTTGGAGTGAGTCTACCGTTTTGTGCAGTTGTCACTGATCCTATTTTTCAGATCCCGGTGGGGCTGCATATATAAGGCTGCATATATAACACTTTATATAGAGAGATATAAGGCTGCACTACATGGAGAGCTATGAGGCTGCATATATAAGGCTGCACTATATTGAGAGATATAAGGGTGCACTATATGAGGCTGTACTATAAGGAGAGTTATGAGGCTGCATATATAAGGCTGTACTATAGAGGCTGCACTACATGGAGAACTGAGCCTGCATTATACTATATGGAGGGCTGTGAGGCTGCATTATACTATATGGAGGGGCTATGAAACTGTATTATACTATATGGAGGGCTATGAGGCTACTATATGTAGGATAGTGGGGGTGCATTATAATAATTGGATGACTATTGGGGCTACCTTATGAATGGGGAACTATAGGATACATTATAATACATGGAGGACTATGGGTTTATATTGTAATATATGGAGAAATATGGGGATGCATTATAATAATTGGAGGACTATCATAGTGGGAGGAAGAAGACCATATATACCACGATAAGCTCCATATTCCTGTAGGATGACCATATATAGCAGGATTAGGGACATTAATACATAATGAAGGGTAAGAGGGGTCAATTTGAGAGTCTTTATAGAACTTACACAGGGCCCATACATGTGACCAACGTGTGTTTGCGTGGGGGGCCCAGTTGTTGGACCTTCCCTATTCCGGTGTTCACTGTGCTTTTTGTGTCAGGTACAGCATCGGATCCGGCATCCATTCTCTGGGGTGAGTCTCAGGGGACTCAGTCTCCCAGGTGTGTTCCTCTCTGCTCCTACTCCTTTCCTCAGACCTTGGCAGGCCTGGAACCGAACAGTGGACCGTGGGTTGAGCCTAACGCAGCTTTTTTACACCCAGGTCCTTCTTCCTCAGTCCTCTCAGGAACTGAACTAATTGACTAACTGCCCACTTCCTCTCCACACCAGAATATATAGGGAAACAGCTTTATCTCCCCCTTCTGGCCTGGAGGCGCTAGTGTAGTGTTGTGGGTTGTGTGGGGAGTTAACCCTTTATGGTGTTACTGTGGCACATGAACCCTAGGGTGCCACATTTCTGCTTGGGATGATCTTCCCTCGCCTCCATTTCTAGAGCGAGCTTTCTCCCCTGGGCAACTACCTCCAGGGTTCTGCGTCCTCCAGGGAACTTCTCCTCCTGGGAATCTCGTTCCTACAACTCCATGTTCTAGTGTTTTAAGTACTGTTCCTACACCCACTTGTTCAGATCTGTCCTACTCTCCACCCACACTTCTCTAAACTCCCGCCACTCCTTGCCCTACATAGAGTCAGTGGCTTAGGATCGTAGTGTGTCGCTGTGTGGGCACATTTAAGTCAACCATCTTTCTCGTCTGGCTGCAGTTCACCCTGTGGCCGCCCTGGTCGCAGGGGCGCCACATAATTTAGGCATGCAATTTTTTACTTGCACTGTACCAATTTTGGAGTCAAATTGCAGCATGTTGTGCTTTTTGTTATTAAGAATACAGCTGAAAAAATATTGCAGATCTGCACACCCTCACTGAATAACACTGGTCCGAGTGCAATTACTTTTTTTATCGGATTGCACTAATTCAATTTATACTCTTGTGTGCACGGACGCTTAGTCTATGAATAATAATCCAAAAATGCAAGTGATAAGGAGGCACTGTCATACCTGTATAGTTACTCATTGAATGGAATGATCTGTGATATACTGCAGTAACAATACTTTAATAACTACATTTTTCTGTTAGGCTGGGTTCACATCACGATTTTCGGTCATCCGAGTGTATCCGTTTCAAAAGGGATACACTCGGATCCGAAATCGGATCCCATGTATCCCTATGGGGCTCAGATCGGATTGGATGTGTGCCTTTTGCCATCCGATTTTGGCACCATCCGATCCTGTCCGATTTGAGCACGGACATAAAAACGCAGCCTGCTGTGTTTTTGTGTCCGAGAATGAAATTGGACAGCCTCGGATCAGAGCTGATCCGACCCCCGATAGCATAGGAGCCTATTGACATCGGATCCGAGTTGAACTCGGATCCGATGTCAGCTCTGTGCTTATGTACTGAGCATGCCCAGAGGCAGTGCTCAGTACATAATTAACCCTGTCTGTCCCTGTCACTCCCTGTCTCTCCCTGCCTGTCCCTCTTCTCTCTCTGCTCTCCTCTATCCTCCCCCCTCGTCCTCCCCCCTGTCATGTCCCCTCCGGAATGTGAAAAAAAAAAATCCTCCAAGAGGATACATCACCTTCTGCCGGCTGCGGGGATGATGTGACAGTCTCCTGATCTTCTGGTGGCTGAAGAGCCTGTGGTGATGTCACAGAGCCGGTCACCTGACACATCAGGTGATTGGCTCTGACATCACGAGAGGTCCTTCAGCCACCAGAAGATCAGGAGACTGTCACATCATCCCCGCAGCCGCCGGCAGAAGGTAATGTATCCTCTAGGAGGATTTTTTTTTTTTTCACATTCCGGAGGGGACTGGACAGGGGGGAGGACGAGGGGTAGGATAGAGGAGAGGGACAGCCTAGATAGAAGAGGGACAGGCAAGGAAAGACAGGGAGTGACAGGGACAGATAGAGAAGAAGCAGGGAGAGCAGGATCCAAACGGATCCTGCATAGACTCGGATCAGATGGCTATTTGCCATCCGAGTGCAGGGATCCGTGTGGATCCTTGCCTGTCCGTGGGATCCTCCTTCAAACTTGCATCCCACGGACAGGCACAAAATCGTGATGCGAACACGGCCTTAATCTTCGCATGCTGCAAATAGTTTAAAGTGACGGTATCAAACTAACATTGATTTTAATCCTAAATGTCTAATTATATAACATAATAATCTAATGCCGCAACTACGGTGTAGCAACTGAGAGGCAATCGGGATTTCCGTCGCCATTGCCCTGAAATTGCGGCGTGTAATTGTGGAAAGCAATGGTGATTTTTAAAGTTGCTCCCGGTTGCGGTTTCAAAGCATTGTTCAAAAACCAGAGGCAACCCAGAAGGTGAATTGCCCTGGTATTGGCGTGTAAACGGGCGATAGGGATGGAATCTGCGTCGCCTAGTGATTTCCCAGGGGCGTGCCACAGCGTCATGGATACCGCGCCCCATCAGCGATGATTGGTGGGGGCTACTGTGTTACCATTGGCTGTCCCTTCACAGGGCGCCATATTTAAAGAGCTGACCATTCACACTCCACAATTGGAATGGTGTCATGTATTAGCCAGCCTTCCTGCGCAATCTGGCCAATCATGACGCTATTGCGTTGTCCAATCAGAGTGTTAGCATCACGGAATACACAAGTCTGTCACGCCTATGTTTTAGTGCCGCAGAACATGTACAGTTGTGGCCAAAAGTATTGCCACCCCTGCAATTCTGTCAGATAATACTCAGTTTCTTCCTGAAAATGATTGCAATCACAAATTCTTTGGTATTATTATCTTCATTTAATTTGTCTTCAATGAAAAAACACAAAAGAGAATGAAGCAAAAAGCAAAACATTGATCATTTCACACAAAACTCCAAAAATAGCCAGACAAAAGTATTGGCACCCTCAGCCTAATACTTGGTTGCACAACCCTTAGCCAAAATAACTGCGATCAATGAGTTTCTTACAATGCTCTGCTGGAATTTTAGACCATTCTTCTCTGGCAAACTGCTCCAGGTCCCTGATATTTGAAGGGTGCCTTCTCCAAACTCCCATTTTTAGATTTCTCCACAGGTGTTCTATGGGATTCAGGTCTGGACTCATTGCTGGTCACCTTAAAAGTCTCCAGTGCTTTCTCTCAAACTATTTTCTAGTGCTTTTTGAAGTGTGTTTTGGGTCATTGTCCTGCTGGAAGACCCATGACCTCTGAGGGAGACCCAGCTTTCTCACACTGGGCCCTACATTATGCTGCAAAATTTGTTGGTAGTCTTCAGACTTCATAATACCATGCACACGGTCAAGCAGTCCAGTGCCAGAGGCAGCAAAGCAACCCCAAAACATCAGGGAACCTCTGCCATGTTTGACTGTAAGGACCGTGTTCTTTTCTTTGAATGCCTCTTTTTTTCTCCTGTTAACTCTATGTTGATGCCTTTGCCCAAAAAGCTCTACTTTTGTCTCATCTGACCAGAGAACATTCTTCCAAAACGTTTTAGGCTTTCTCAGGTAAGTTTTGGCAAACTCCAGCCTGGCTTTTTTATGTCTCGGGGTAAGAAGTGGGATCTTCCTGGGTCTCCTACCATACAGTCCCTTTTCATTCAGATGCCGACGGATAGTACGGGTTGACACTGTTGTACCCTCGGACTGCAGGGCAGCTTGAACTTGTTTGGATGTTAGTCGAGGTTCTTTATCCACCATCCGCACAATCTTGCGTTGAAATCTCTCGTCAATTTTTCTTTTCCATCCACATCTAGGGAGGTTAGCCACAGTGCCATGGGCTTTAAACTTCTTGATGACACTGCACACAGTAGACACAGGAACATTCAGGTCTTTGGAGATGGACTTGTAGCCTTGAGATTGCTCATGCTTCCTCACAATTTCGTTTCTCAAGTCCTCAGACAGTTCTTTGGTCTTCTTTCTTTTCTCCATGCTCAATGTGGTACACACAAGGACACAGGACAGAGGTTGAGTCAACTTTAATCCATGTCAACTGGCTGCAAGTGTGATTTAGTTATTGTCAACACCTGTTAGGTGCCACAGGTAAGTTACAGGTGCTGTTAATTACACAAATTAGAGAAGCATCACATGATTTTTCTAACAGTGCCAATACTTTTGTCCACCCCCATTTTTATGTTTGTGTGGAATTAGATCCAATTTGACTTTAGAACAATTATTTTTGTGTTTTTTCATTGAAGACAAATTAAATGAAGATAATAATACCAAAGAATTTGTGATTGCAATAATTTCAGAAGAAACTGAGTATTATCTGACAGAATTGCAGGGGTGTCAATACTTTTGGCCACAACTGTACGCCCACATTCCCCTACTGATTGCGGCGTGTGAAGCGGTGTCGGGATTCAACCAGATGTTTTCCGCAGGATCTGTTGGAACTTCCGGGAAACCATGTTCCCTTAGGTTGAGGGCGCAATTACGGCGTGTACATGCGGAATTGGCGATCGTTAGCAACCGTTAAAAATGTGCACGCGCACGTAAGGTTGCTACCGATCGCCAGTGATAGTTGCGGCATGTAAAGGTACCTTGATGCACCCCAGTGCTGTGGTGTTCTCGGAACTAGGCTGTTAACACTTCTGGGAAGTCACAGGGGTCAAGACCCAGCTTCTGTGACCCTGGTTTCAGTGTAAAGGGAATAATTGGTTAGTGTAGGAAAAGCGGTGATGAAAACGGAAAGTTTATTCAGGATGCCACCCGTAGTTTACAGCTATGAGGAGCCGCCGCTGCTACAGAACCTCTGGGGACAGTGTATAGGCAGCTGGGATGTAATGGCTCGCCACGGGCGGAGCGTTTCCCCAGGGCAGTGGGAAAAAGGATTAATAGTCTCTGGCAGGCAGGGATCAATTTAGGCCTCGTTTCCTTATTCAGTGTCCTTTACAGGCTGTCGCCACAGGAATAACATAGTCTCACACCGTTCTGCAATTCTGTTCCCGGTTTTACACACAGCAAGCTCCAAGTTTAACAGGTCATAAATGTTTTACACTCTTGGATAAGCTCCGGCCTGTGCAGTCTTTGGTAGAACGGAGGTGGCAGGTATGAGATCCTCGGTAGTGTGCCTGTCCTTGCCTCTCCCTGGTCCTGTCCCTCTCTCCCAGCACTGTTGTAGGTAAATACAGTAAAGCTCAGAACTGTGTGTCTGATTGTGCGCCTGAGGGGTGGCCGAATGACATTGCGAGCTGGCAGCAAGTTGTTGCCTGAAGGTGCTGAGAAGTTTACACTTCACCTCCACTTTCTACACAGATGCCCTGGGGACCAGCCCTACCCATGGAGGGCGCATCTCTGCTGCAAACACCCATCATACCCATAGGTCCCGACTGCAGCCGTGGCTACCTATGGCAGCAAACTACGGGTGGCGTCACAATTTAATTAATCAAAAAAACTGTTTTTCTGCTTTATTGACTCGCTCAGGACCACGGAGCCGGGTCATGACACTGTGACATACTTGTGACGACCATCCACTGTGAGGCTGAGCTGCAGGTAAGACAGCACCCTGAGAAACCCCGAGACCCTTAACCCCTATACAGGGATTTGGAATTACAGCGGAGCCCAGGGGTAGCTGCCTATTTTTAGCAGCAGAGCAGGAAGGTTGCCATGAAGGGAAAAATCACGACCCGAAAAAACGTAGTCAGGAGTCTGAGTCAAAACCGAGAGGGCAGCGAAGGTCCAAAATTGTCAGGCTGTAGCACAGTCGAAAATTCAGGCAAAGGTCAAAGTCAAAACAAAGAGGGTAGCTGAGGTACACAATCGACAGGCTGTAGCAGAGTCAGAAATCCAGGCAAAGGTCAGAGACCAAACACACACTTTATCACTGGGGAACCAAAACTATATCTGGTAGCCTGCAAGACAGGCTCCAATGTATTTGAAGGGCGCGGTTACCTCTCATAGGCTGGAGCTCACAACCTGATGATCTCATTTGGACCTTCCCTAGAACCAGGCCAGATGGTGATGCACGACTGGCACCAACCACCCCACTTCTGACAGAAGAACGAAGGCTGCGCCTATCAGACACCACTGCAGGACCCGCTCCTCTGCATCCAACATCACCCAAAGGAGAAACACGGCGGCGTTCAGCGACAGGGGCAGATGTCGAAAGAGCAGGTCCACATGAGGACAAGGCCCTCCTAACACCGGCACCATCAGCCGAAGGAATCTGGCGCCTCCCAGCGGCTGAGGCAGGAACACCAGCCACCGAGTCCAATGGCGATGTGACAATACTGCAGCCCCAGACGATGAGGAGAGGGCCCGGTTCCGAGTACCCTACAGCCCCAGTGGGCATCTCAACTTGGCATCACGAACAGGATAAATCGATGTGTGCCAAAGACCGTGTTTTTGGGCCCAAAACAATGGCGGCCCTGAAAGACTGAGACCATGTGCTGGCAGAGGGGCGTGCTGCAGCCCTGCATCTGGGCCAGGCCAGCACCGGGCGCGAAAAGATGCCCACACCCCTTCCATTCTCCAACTATTGGGATGGTGGCTCCAGAGACTGTGTAATTCCGCCCATGGGTGTGATGGCCGATGATGATCGAGAACAACAAACGCCCACAAAGGGAAAGGAGCAGAAACAACAATGCCACGATGAGCAGAGAGTGTGGTTGTAACAGGAGAACGAGCGAGGGCCCGGAAATAGAGGAGTGCGGGGTGCAACAAAATGACTCCCCCGGTTCTCAGGAGGCCGGCCGTCCACAGGAAGAAGCTGCTGTCTTGCTGGGGGTGGAGGAGCTGAGCCACCGGCTGGAACAGGCTCACTTGCTGATCGACGGGGACGAGATGGAGGACTGTACCGGTGCAGGTACCCTCATCCCCATAGACCTGCCCATCCCCCTTAGCCCCGGTCTGGCAGATGCTAGCTCGGCCTGGGAGGACAATATGGACCCCGTTCCAGTTCTTGCCGATCCCCTCACCCCAGAGCCACCGAGCCAAGAAGCCCATGGAGAAGAGATGCGGTGCTGGTGGGACAGGTCCCCCGGAGAAGGGGAAGGGACACGGATCGCTTTTATGCCACCAGACAGCCGATTTGTCGTCGTTGTGACCGAGCAGGGCACATGGTTCAGTCCTGCTCCGCATCGGCTCTGCATGTGACCAGCGCGATACAGGAGGTAATGCCGTGGAAGCAGCACTAAAGCCTTGAACAGGCTACAGATCACGAACTTATGAGTGAACTTTGTGTGTTTTTCCCTTGTTTCCCAAAGTTTGTCCCTGAGTTCGTGCCCCTTTATTAAAAAACGAACTTTGTGGTCATGGACTGCATTTGACCCGGACTTGAATTGTATATACTGTATATACTCGTGTATAAGCTGACCCGTGTATAAGCCGACCCCCCTACTTTTGCCCCCAAAACCTGGGAAAACCTATTGACTCGTGTATAAGCCGAGGGTGGACCCCAGCACAGGTATATGACTCACCGCGGCCGGCTGACTCCGGTTGATACAGGCGATTCTTCTCCTTCCTTGTCACGGGTGGACCGCGCCTGCCGGTAGTGGGGCCCGGTGTAGTGCAGATCAAAATTGAAGACGTCTTGAGGGAACAGATTAAAAAGGGGTTTAATTTGTTTTATTCGTGACGCCACCTATGAGTAGATTCGGTAAGGGCTACCGACGCTGCGGAACCCCCGGGGGATGGACAGCAGCAAGATGTTACGCTCCCCACAGGCTGAGCGGTGATCCCCGGAGGCTGGAGCTGCTCAAGATGTTGTGCGGCAGCTGCGGTTACCTTAGTGTGCGGACGGATAGTTCATAAGGAAGCACGGACACAGATAGTCTCTGCAACGGGTCTTTACTGTAACCAGCAGGCAGTACATGGCTTACAGTGGTTGAGTAGTAGACCGGGTGGACTCAGCAGTGATAGTGTTCCTCAGAGATCCGCAGTGTTCCTCCATTCTACCTACTTAGTTCCTTCTTGCCAGCGTCGCCCAGGAATACCAGGTCGGGTACGGGGAGGCTGCTTCAATGCCCTATCCATGATGTACGTTCTGGATGCTTTGGGGAGCCTTGGGTCCCTCAGTGGGTACACCGCTGGTTAGACGACTGGAAACTGGCTGGTGGTGGGGTGCTCCTATAAAGCTGATCCTCCACTCTTCTGGTTCGCGTGGCAGAGGTGAACTGCTGCCAGCTTCGGTACCAGTGAACCGGCTGTGAGTTGTGGGCACGGGAGTCTTTTGGGAACCCGTGTAGAAATGCCCAATCCCGGTAGTTAAGGCCTCAGGTGCTGACACCCGACCGGTGACGGCCCAGGGGCCCGCACGGGGTGCGGAGCCCCCGCTCCTCTCCGAGCTCTAGTCTGCTCTCTCCAGGTTCTAGACCTCTTCCAGACTCCTACTGTTCTGTCTAGATTCTTGTGTGTTCTACTCCACTACCCTAACACTCCACCCACCAGGACCTAGGATTGGTCCCCTGTTCTAGGTGTTGCATGTTGGGTTGGATCTCAGAGTTAACTATTTCACTGCTTTGTCAGAGAATATTGCGGCTGCAATACTCCCTTGTGACGCACTCGTTGCGGGGCGCCACATATACAGCCCCCAGCAGTGTGGTATACAGCAGCCCCAGAGGTATATACAGCAGCCCCAGTGGTAGTATACAGCAGCAGCCCCAGTGGTATATACAGCAGCAGCCCCAGTGGTTAGTATACAGCAGCCCCAGAGGTGTATACAGCAGCCCCAGTGGTAGTATACAGAAGCAGCCCCAGTGGTATATACAGCATCAGCCCCAGTGGTTAGTATACAGCAGCCCCAGAGGTGTATACAGCAGCCCCAGTGGTTAGTATACAGCAGCCCCAGTGGTTAGTATACAGCAGCCCCAGAGGTGTATACAGCCCCAGAGGTACATACAGCAGCCCTTAGGTAGTATACAGCAGCCCCAGTGGTGTATACAGCAGCCCCAGAGGTAGTATACAGCAGCCCCAGAGGTATATACAGCCCCAGAGGTATATACAGCAGCCCTTAGGTAGTATACAGCAGCCCCAGAGGTATATACAGCCCCAGAGGTACATACAGCAGCCCTTAGGTAGTATACAGCAGCCCCAGTGGTGTATACAGCAGCCCCAGAGGTAGTATACAGCAGCCCCAGAGGTATATACAGCCCCAGAGGTATATACAGCAGCCCTTAGGTAGTATACAGCAGCCCCAGAGGTAGTATACAGCAGCCCCAGAGGTATATACAGCCCCAGAGGTATATACAGCAGCCCTAGTGGTGTATACAGCAGCCCCAGAGGTAGTATACAGCAGCCCCAGAGGTATATACAGCAGCCCTTAGGTAGTATACAGCAGCCCCAGGGGTGTATACAGCACCAGCCCCAGGGGTGTATACAGCACCAGCCCCAGGGGTGTATACAGCACCAGCCCCAGGGGTGTATACAGCATCAGCCCCAGAGGTATATACAGCAGCCCTTAGGTAGTATAAAGCAGCCCCAGAGGTAGTATACAGCAGCCCCAGAGGTATATACAGCCCCAGAGGTATATACAGCAGCCCTAGTGGTGTATACAGCAGCCCCAGAGGTAGTATACAGCAGCCCCAGAGGTATATACAGCAGCCCTTATGTAGTATACAGCAGCCCCAGTGGTGTATACAGCAGCAGCCCCAGAGGTATACAGGCCCCCCCATCAAGATCCAGGGCCCCCCCCTTGCGCGGCAAACCTGTAAAGTAAAATCATACTTATCACTGTCCTGTCGCGCTGTCCCGCCGCTGCCGACATGACGATCCCGGGCTTCATTCAGCGTCTTCCGGCGGCTTCCTGTGGTCGCGGGCAATGATTAAGGTCCAGCTTGCAGGCTGGTATATATATGGAAAAGGGGGAAGCCTGCAGGATCACATTCATATGGAAAAGGGGCAGCCTGCGGGCTGGGATCTATATGGAAAAGGGGGCAGCCTGCGGGGTGACACTCATATGGAAAAGGGGCAGCCTGCGGGGTGAAATTCATATGGAAAAGGGGCAACCTGCGGGATGACATCTATATGGTATCGGGAGCAGCCTGCAGGGTGACATTTATATGGTTAAGGGGGCAGCCTGTGGGCTTGTATCTATATGGAAAAAAGGCAGCCTGCAGGATCACATTTATATGGAAAAGAGGACAGCCTGTGGGTGGACATCTATATGGAACATGGAGCAGCCTGCAGGATGACATCTATATAGAAAAGGGGGCAGCCTGTGGGATGACATCTATATGGAAAAGGGGACAGCCTTCTAGCTGGAATCTATATGGAAAAAGGGAACAGCCTGCGGAGTGGGATCAGTATGGAAAAGATAGCAGCATGGAATGGGATCACTGTGGAAACAGGGGCAATGTGCAGTGGGCTCAGAATAGAAATGGGGGCAGACTGGGGTGAGCTCATCATGGAAAAGGGGCAGCATATTTTAACCCCTTTATGGAAATGGAGGAGTAGCATGGGATGGGCTCAGAATAGAAAAGAGGTATCAGTATGGAGAAGACTAACGTGAGAGATACAGTTCGCAGAGGGGGCAGCATAAGGTGGAGACTGACGAGATCATAGTTCATAAATGAGGAGTGTGTGGTGGGTGTAGCGCATAAGGATGATGATGTGGTGGTCATGGTATTTAAGACAGGATGGTGTGGAGGTGTAGAGGCCATGTACCATAAGAGTGACAGTTTGGGGACATTTTTTGTGCAGTGATCACAGTGAGGGGTATTAACATATGCAACAGCTGTGGACTTAATTTGAGTAAAGGAGGACTTTATACTGGCCTGACAGTAGATGGCGATATTGTGTAAAGTTCTATACTTGCTTTGTTGTGGGGGAGGGAATCTCTATTGTACTTGCTTTTGTACTTTCGTTTTAGTTTTTCAGCAGCACCGTGTGATTGTGCTCTTATGCTGTATCTCATGTTCTTATCAAAGAAGTAAACTTGTAATCCCATATCACTTGCTCAGAGAAGTTTCTACTGCATTGGTGGGGATTCGGAAGCTGCACCCTGCAACTAGGGGCAGTTAATTCTTTGGGGGCACAAAGTAGGGCTTATTTAGGTCACATGATGGATGATTATGTTTATTCAGGCAGCGTTATAATGGCACTGTTATTTGTAAGGGCACAATGGTGGTCTGCAGAGGCAAGCTGTTGATGTGATCATCATGGCACCAGGACCTGTGAGGTATCTAGATCTAAGTGCCACTTTACACACACCAACTTATTTGTCCAACTTCTGAACAACTTACTGGTTGCAGTGAAATCATGGACACATTGTTACATTTGTACACAGCCACAAAATAGAACAATGTGTCCATGATTTCACTGCAACCAGAGATCTGTTCAGAAGTTGGACACAGAAGTTGGTGTGTGTAAAGCGGCCCTAAAGGTGGCTAATCACATTGGCTAAATGCAGGTTTAGATGACCACTGGTCTGTATAATGCAGATAGTCAGATGTTTAATAACCTGTTTAGCCTGTGCCCACTCTTTCTTGTGCACAGTATGATCTTTAACACCATCGTCCTGGCCACGTCAAAAGTACGGTTAATTAATTAACATGAAGGGAGTGGCAGCCGCAGCACTTGCTTCCTATAAATTCACTAACCATCTGAGAAGGAAGCCGGCGCTGATTGGTTGGGTGGATTGCGTGTCATAACAATGTCACATGGCCCCCAAGAACGTGAGTTCTGACATCTCTGAGGTGAGTATAGGCTTTTATATTTATATGGGGGCGCACATGTGGAATGAGAATGAGTTGTCAAATTATCAGGCAACCCCTATTCTAAATGGTACATATGCTCATGTTTATAGGGATTTTCCAGTAGCTAAAAATAATTTATAGAGCCCCAGACTGCTTATCCGCAGCTTCTCCAGTGTGTCAAGAAGGAACGAGAAAATAGAGACCTGTGTGGATTTTGTGAGTATCAGAGTATGTTTTATTAAATGAATTTAAACCAGTCTGAGCCCCCTGGAGAATAACAGTGTCCCCCAGACAATACCTTTAATGCATTCTAGCTCCAATGTGGATTTTTATTTTTTTCTCTTTAAGATTTTAATATATGCTGTTCTTATCTTAGTAAAACGTATATCTTCTTATAATATGCTTATGACAAGTATATAAATATGCTTATCCAATATGCATTATATTCTTTTTTATTTATTATTTATTATTTTTGCAGGCTTTACAGCTACGTGAATGAAGCCAAACTGTTTGCCCGTCCAACCTTTTCTCGCTTCATCGCCCTGCTTGACAATTACGTAAAGACCACGGGGACAGCTGAGACAGTGACCAGCGCTGAGACCACAGAACAAAACCTGTTTGTAGATGAGCTATTCAAGACCACAGTGTTCAGCCAACTATCCAACTTCTTCATTTCTAAAGGTAGACATATAAAAGGCGTGCACCCATAACGCATGTATAATAATAAAGTCACATCATTTATTAGAACAAAAAGTCACAAATAAATCAGTAGGTACAATAAATATCTGAGCTTCATATAAAAGCTATAACCGTATATTCTGGCACTTTTAGGGCACATTCCCATGATCAGTGTTTTGGATGTAGCATGTTTTTGCTGTGTCCAAAACGCTGCGTTGTTCAGTACAAGTACAGTGAATGGAGTTAGAGACATCCTGTGTCCACTGTGCCTGTTTTCTCCACAGTGTAGATTTACATGCGGGGCGGGTGTCTGAGCCGCAACATGTCAATTTATTCCTGCGGAGTCGCGAGTGTTTTCCCGCTGTGCCAGAGCACTGACGCTGTGTTCTCCGGATTGTGGGAACAAGCCCTTGCTCTTTGAAGAAGCAGAAAACTTCATAACCATTTTTTTCTCTTTACACCATTTTTCTAATGGATGAATTAATGTTATGTTTTCATAGATTTGACTTTTATCGACTCAACAATAATAAAATATTTTTATTTTATTATTTATTTATTATTTTGAAATGTTTTTGTATTTTTTTATCTTTTTTAAAGCATTTCTTACTTATTGTTATATTATTGTTTTTGGTTCCCCTAGGGGACTTTAATCTGGAAGTATTTGATTGCTTCTACTATAGCAAGCAATATTACACTATTGCATAGTTTAGAAGAAATGACACCTTGCTATGTAGCCCAGCTTAGAATTTATGGGAGTACAGGGTTGGGTGGAAGGGTGGACTAACGGCCATCAGTAAGCCCACAGCTGCCATAGAAACCCATCAGCACTCTTCAGTTGTGTTGTGGAAGGTGAAGTAATGTGATGGAGAATGGGATGGTAATGTCATGTGATCGCGCCACATAATGTTAGTGTTAAGTCCATCCAAGTTAAAGGTAAAAAGAGGAATCCCAGACAGACTAAATGCAAACTGCACCATCAGGTGAAACCCTGAGCTACCCAGACACCCTTTAACCCCTATACAGGAATCTGGTTTTACTGTAGGCCCAGGGGGTTGCTGTCTATAGATGGGATACAGTCCAGGAAGAGAAAAGTCACCAAGCAGGGTCAAAGCCAAGAGGTCAGACGAGTGCAAAATCGTTAGACTGGAAAACAGTACAAAAACAGACAGAGGTCAATCCGGAAAATCAATAATACAAGGCAGGAAAAATAACAAATGAACAAGGAAGTATTTCTACCAACCAACAGGAGCACGCAGAGGATTGAAATAGACTGCAAAACTTCCTAATTGGCTGAAGTCAGAGTTAATGACTGCAGCTTAGCAGCCATGCAGACACATCCACAAGTCAGACTACTGCAACACCAGCCCCACCTTTGGAGTCAACACAGTGGCATCTGGTGGCAGACACAAAAGTTGCATGAGCAGACTCTGGGCATGTGCCAGTCAGTGATTGATAGTGCCATTTAGGAGGATAAACAGTAGCGATCAGAACTAGCTCTGATCCCAGTTGTTACAGGTATGTGCCAGGTGTACAACACAGCGAGCACCTGCCTTATATGTAGGTCAAATTAGTTCTGCTATGAACAACATTTCAATTTTCGGTCCATAATTCTTCGTTGTTTCATATCATAATATATTTATATAATAAATGGAGCTCTGTTGTTTTGCTACAGGGCTACAAATACACGACTTTCCTATATATAGCTACAGTTGACAAAACTGTAGTTACCTTGAGCCACCACTAGGAGGAGTAGGAGGGATGGATGAACTGCTTGTTTTTCCCGGGTTCATGTTCGGGGTTGCCCTGTTAAAGCAAACAAAGAGTTAATACACCTGATATACTTACCGGGTCCGCATTCTCTCTTCCTGGTGAGATGCGTGCTGCGTCCCTTCCGGCCCGCCCTTTATCTTCTGGGTGTATGTGATTGGCTGTTGCAGCCAGTCACATGACTATTCCCCGAAAGCCCGGGAGTGACGCAGCACCGCCGCACAGCTGGAACAATTAACGCGGACCCGGTAAGTATAATGAGGACTCTTTACTTGCTATAGCAGAGCAACCTCGGTCACGAACCAGAACAGTTCACCCATCCCTACATACAAGTGGTAGTACTGCTTCCATAAAACTAATTGTAAGCTGTGTAGATATGCAGTAAGCACCCACTAGTGACAAGTAACCAAAATGACTTCACGAGTCTCATCCTGTAATTGATCCACCGGCATTGTATCTGTAATAATCTGAAAAGCCTTGTCTATTGGCTGTCTGATGTCTACCCTCATATGCAGGTTATTACACTTCTACTGAAAGCTTTAAGTCGGACTTCAAGGAGATGTGGTTTGGATTATACACTCGTACCAAGGGACCACTGGACTCATCTGGATTTGAACACATCTTTCATGGTAAGAAGAGATATATAATAATAATAGACTGGTAAGAATTCCCTCATGAAAATGTTGCATACTGGAAGCTATGGTGAGATACCCAGGGTCATGGTTGGGTGACTAATTTTTCTAAGAGAAAATTAAGCCTTTTTTGGTGGGCCATATCAGTAGGGAATCTTTCAGCAGATTTTTGTTTTGTAATTTTTCCAGTCTCCCTGCTCTCTCTGCTGCTTCCGGGTCGCTGGGTGAATATTCATGAGCTTAATGAGCGGTAGAAGAAGCAGCAGAGAGAGCGGAAAAGACTGGTGAGCTATTCTCGCATCTATCTTTCTATCTGTCCTATCATCTATATTTTTATCTTATCATCTATCTATTCTACTGTATCATCTATCTGCCTATCTCCATATAGAGCATACGTTTTTGAGATAACAAAAGCGTATGCGCTCAAAAATTCCAAGTTTGCAGTCAGTTACAACGGATACAGTTAACGCTTCCATTTTAAAGGACAGCACTAATGCAATGTGAGTCTAGCCTTAATCTAAAAACTCTGATTGTTCCACAACTGCTGCACCCAGTAAACAAAGTGATATATAGTTGGATTCATGATATATTTGCCTACATCATGCTGCTCTCAGATGAGGTAGCAAAAACCTGCTGACAGATTCCCTTTTAAGGTAAGGTCTAGATGGCTGTATTGAAAAACAGGCTAATCACATCTAAGGATTGAAGACATGACTGACTCTATGTGCCACTCTGTGCTCATCCACATTTCGGCCTGGTGAGCACTGTGGCTGGACAGACAGCACCAGGCCAGATGTGTACCACGGTTTGCCTAGGTAAAGACCAGTTGGATGCATAACTTTGATGCTTGATCTCTTGAATGTATTTGGTAGTTTAAACAGCATGCGAATGGCATGGTAGACTTGTCATAAACATGCATTATCCTGAAAATAGTGACTGGTTAAAGGGAATGGATAACCTGCATTATTTTTTTAATAGCATTTTACCTTTTTTGTAATCTCTGGTTGTTTGGTTAGGGTCACACTTGAAAAGGTAATTGCGGTTCCCGCATCCGGATGTTGATGCGGGAACCGCAATTACCTTCAGACACATTTTGTCCAAATCTTTTCTTTAAACCGCAATGCGGTAATCGGATTGCTCTGGATGTGCAATCCGGAGCAATCCGGTTACCGCCTGCTTTGTTCATCCCTGCTCCTGCAGGGATGAGCAAAGGGTTAAATAATAAGAATCCATGTGGGCAACATGTCTCTAGGGGGTGTCCACCCCCCTAGAGACATGCTGTCCACACAGGATGGCAAGTCAGGGGTTAACTTAACTGTTAACCCCTGAGCCGCAATGAGGAGCTGTCTGTGTTGCTTACGCAATTTGTTTAGGATAGTGGTGCTGATGCAGGAGCCGGCGGGTTTTAATAAAATGAATAGAAGAAAGACGACAATAGCGGCGATGGGGTTAACAGTTAAGTTAACCCCTGACATGCCGTCCTGTGTGGACAGCATGTCTCTAGGGGGGTAGACACCGAATAGAGACATGTTGTTCACATGGATTCTTATTATTTAACCCTTTGTTTATCCCTGCTGTAGCAGGGATGAACAAAGCCGCCGGCTGCCGCAGGCATTCACATATGCCTTACGACAGCCGCATGGGCTCCCGTAGGAGCCCATTATAACAAAAAGGCTGCACGCAGAGTAACCGCTGCGAAAACTGCAGCCTGCATGATTTTTCATGCAGGCTGCAAATCCGGAGCCGTTAACCGGATTGCATGTAGTGCAATCCGGTTGACATAATGGGCTCCTATGGGGAGCGGTTCCTGATCCGGTTTTAAGCTTTTTGACAGCTCAAAACCGGATCAGGATTTCAAAAATCTGCCACAAGTGTCACCCCAGCCTTAGAATGACATGACAAATGAAAAGTGATCTCTACTGAAAAGGAACTATTAGTCTAACAGTCTAGTGGTCAGATTTAAAATTGCTAAATGTTTAATTTATTTTAAGTATTAGAAACCTATTTTAACCCCATTTAGTGATGCTTTAAATGTAAGTCCCCTGCCCCCTGTGCTATACTCACCTTCTGGTGGCTTAATTTTCTATCTCTGCTGCTCCGGTTGTCACCAGCGATGTGTGACTTGCCAGCAGCTGCAGTGTTTCAAGTAGCGTGCCGGAGGTCACAACTCAATACATCTCTATGAGAGCCTTATTCTGGCTTCGCTCTTGCTCTCACTGAGATGCATTGGGTGCTTGTGATATAACTTTTGGCTTCCGGACTGACAGAAGTTACAGTTACAGGAACGGAGCAACTTCATTAAAAGGTGAAGGTGAGTATATGATGGGGATTAGATTTAAAGTGCCAGTCCAGCTCTGAGAAAAAGAAAATGATAGAGTTGTGCTTTAAATGTGACATTATTGATTAAACATTCATTTTAACAGTGGTGTCCCAACATTCACCGTAGAATTGCTGACTTATCAGACTAGGTAATCAATATTAGGTTGGTAATTTTGATACTCAGCTCTTGCACCGATCAGCTGGTTCCTGCGGCAGTCATGGTGGGGTTACACGTAGCGATATCGTTCCGATATCGCATACAACGCCGCGAGAGCGCGCATTTTGGGCGCACTTTTCCCGATATCGCATCGCCGGTTTACACGCTGCGATATCGGGAAACAACGTCCCTCCGATGTGTACGCCCACCAACCCAGTAATGACCATTTAACATGGGAGTTAATGGGTGAGGTGCGAGTACGCATCGGAGTTGGGCTGTCACACGCTGCGATGCTGGTACAACGGCCATGCGATATCGGGAAGTTGAATAGCTCTGCTATTCAACTCCGATATCGTTTTGGCATCGTTCCAGCATCGTGTTGTATGCTAAAACAGTACAACGCGCACCCGATATCGGCTCCAACTCGCGACCCACGTGACTTTTTGTCGGAGTTGGGTCGGAGTTGGACGCCGATATCGCGGCATGTAAACCCACCATCAGATGTAGACAATAATTGGAGTCGAACTAGCTAGGTCATCGATAACCAATGCCTGGATATTCCTGGATGAATTAGCTTAAAGGAAACCTGTCAGGTCGTTCTACCTCCATAACCTATAACTACCTGTCCCTGCACCTTGGTAGCTGATCCCTAACCACCCCTGTCTGATCTTAACGTGCTCTATAAAGATTGAAAAAAAATGAGTTATAAACTTACATACAGTCTCCATCTGGAGACTGGAAAGGCAGGCTCCAGGGCTTCATTCTCCCCTCCTCGCCGGCATTGATCACACCCCGCTGGGCGTCCTTGATCTTTGTGCTCATCCTCCTCTTTTTTGTAATTCCCGCCTTCCTTGCTGCTACGATACGCTGGCCGGAACGTCATATCCAGCTCGGTGTATTGTGGGGCAGATCACGTGTTTGGCCCCACATAAGCCTCCAGAATGCACCTGCCCGGATATGACATGTACAGCTCAGCTTCAGTATGTGCACTGCGCATACGCCAGAGCCGGGTCGAACACGTGATCAGCCCCACAATGCACTGGGCCGGATATGACGTTCCGGCCCAGTGTAGCGTATCATAGCAGCAAGGAAGGCAGAAATTACAAAAAAGAGGAGGATTAGATGAACACAAGGATCAAGGACGCCCAGCAGGGTGTGCTTAATGCCGGCGAAGAGGGGAGCATGGAGCCCCGGAGCCCGCCTTTCCAGTCTCCAGATGGAAACTGTAAGTTTATAACTTACTTTTTTCAATACAGGGCATGTTTAGATCAGACAGGGATGGTTGGGGATCAGCTACCAAGGTGCATGGACAAGTAGTGATGGTTACGGGGGTAGAATGACCTGACAGGTTCCCTTTAAAGGAAAACTCTACTTTTGAATTTTAATACAGGTAGTTTAAAAAATGCAGAGATATTATTTTAAAGCTAAACTTACCTTTCACTTATTTTACGCTGTATGTCAGCCAAAATGAAAGTCACAATTCTTCTAATTGTTTCTAGAATCTATATGTGCATTTGCCATATTGGAATCTTTGCGTGTATGTTCATATACAGTATGTTATATATAGATTTTCACTCTGATATTCACTGAATTGTAACCTATCTGCAATATATAGGACATGCTGCATTGCACTATTATATACTTCTTAATATTGAAATTGTGACACCAAGAAGGACAAGTTGAGGAATTATGGAAATCACAGTGTGGATAGAGATAATAATGACATGAAATGATGAAAAAATGGAAAGAATTTTTTCAAAACATCTTGAGTTATTCAGAATCAAGTATGATCACCACACTCTAAAAGCCCAGTTAAGGCCACGTTACACACACAGATAATTGTGCAGAGATTGTTCACAGATCTCTGGTTGCAGTGAAATCATGGACACATTGTTAGATTTGTACACAGCTACAAAATGGAGCAATGTGTTCATGATTTCACTGCAACCAGAGATCTGCGAACAATCTCTGCACAATTATCTGTGTGTGTAACGGGGCCTTTAGTAATTTTATGCAACACTGAATGCATTTGAACATGCAAATCATCAAGATCCACTGCTGGTAGCTCCTTTTGCAAATGCTGACAAATGATATCCCAGATGTGCTCAATGGGAAAGAAGACTGGCACGCTGCAGGCCATGATAGCATGCTTAGGCCACACTGGTCACTCACAGTAGAACGAGCAACATATGACCTGCCATTGTCGTGTTGAAAAATGGCTCCTAGGACACTTTGGAAAAATGGCTGTACCACTGGTTCCACCATCAAATCAGTGTAATAATGAGTTGTTATTGTACCTGGAATAAAGATTACAGCGGTCCAGCTACTCGTTCTGGCCAATAGGCTTCAACAGATTTAAAGGATGGTGGGCAGTGATCCATTCTTTACAGTAAGTAAATTTATTTGTTACATACCAAGCCTAAGGTGTCAAAGATTGCTTACTCAAACCTTGCATGACATTAGGTTACGAGGCAGACGTCCAGATACAGGTTTTCCATTAACCTCATGCCAATTCTCTATAAGGATTTAATATTGTAGAGCTAGACAGCAATGGGGGCTGAAATGGTCATCTATCCACATCTTTATATTCTCCTTTTGTTTGGGTGAACTGATAGCTGGAGAATGGGAATGTGTCCTTAGAGACGTTGTTAACAAGAAAATGCTAGGCTGGATGTTGCTCATGCAACTGTAAGCAGCCTGATTGGCCTATCTTTCCTATGTTGGTCTGCAGCATCTGTGGACATCTCCCCTTAAGCACAATGATCTGGGACATCATTGCTCGTCAACTGCAATCAGAGCTGCCAGGAGAGGATCTTGGTGATTTGTGTGCTAATAATCTCATTGATAGCAGCATTTACACTTATCTCGTGCTCTTCAGAACTCCACTATTTTTCCATCTTGTGGTTGTAATTTCAATGATAACAGAAAAAATTGGAGCCGTCTCAACAGGACTGGATTTTTCTTTTCTTTTTCTATTTCAAGAAAGTAAAGTGCATACAAAAGAAAAATTTACATGGTCGACATGACACAGTCGACGCATTTCGACTGCACTTAGCAGTCTTACTCATGATGTGTCAGAAAACACTTTAGAAAGTGTACAGTCAATTAGTCCGGAGGGACTTACTCAGTAACATAGTTTTACATAGTAACATAGTTTTTAAGGTTGAAGGAAGACTTTAAGTCCATCTAGTTCAACCCATAGCCTAACATGTTGATCCAGAGGAAGGCAAAAAAAAACCCATGTGGCAACACTAAGCTCCACATTGGGGGAAAAAATTCCTTCCTGACTCCACATACGGCAATCAGACTAATTCCCTGGATCAACGTCCTATCAAAGAATCTAGTATATATAACTGGTAATATTATAGTTTTCAAGAAAGGCATCCAGTCCCTTCTTAAATGTTAGTAGTGACTCACTCATTACAACATCATGTGGCAGAGAGTTCCATAGTCTCACTGCTCTTACAGTAAAGAATCCGCGTCTGTGATTATGATTAAACCTTCTCTCCTCCAGACGTAGAGGATGCCCCCTTGTCCCCGTCTCAGGCCTAAGAGTAAAGAGATCATTAGAAAGGTCTCTGTACTGCCCCCTCATATATTTATACATTATTATAAGATCACCCCTAAGCCTTCGTTTTTCCAAGCTAAATAACCCCAAGTTTAATAACCTGTCTTGGTATTGCAGACCCCTTAGTCCTCTAATGACTTTTGTCGCTCTTCTCTGGACCTGCTCTAGTTCAGCTATGTCTTTCTTATACACCGGAGACCAGAATTGTACACAGTATTCTAAGTGTGGTCGCACTAGTGACTTGTATAGAGGTAAAATGATGTTCTCCTCATGAGCATCTATGCCTCTTTTAATGCATCCCATTATTTTATTTGCCTTTGCAGCAGCTGCCTGACACTGGCCACTAAATGTGAGTTTATCATCTATCCATACACCCAGGTCTTTTTCAGTGACAGTTTTGCCCAGTGTTTTAAAATTAAGCACATAATTATACCTTTTGTTTCCTCTGCCCAAGTGCATGACTTTACATTTATCCCCATTAAAGTGCATTTGCCATTTAGCAGCCCAAGCTCCTAGTTTACATAAATCCTCTTGTAATATAAAATTGTCCTCCTCTGTATTGATTACCCTGCAGAGTTTAGTGTCATCTGCAAATATTGAGATTCCACTCTGAATGCCCCCTACAAGGTCATTAATAAATATATTAAATAGAAGCGGGCCCAACACTGACCCCTGTGGTACCCCACTGTTAACTGTGACCCATTCTGAGTGTGTTCCATTAATAACCACCCTTTGTTTCCTATCACTAAGCCAGTTCTTAACCCACTTACACATATTTTCCCCTATCCCCATTGCCCTCATTTTATGTATCAACCTTTTGTGTGGCACCGTATCAAAAGCTTTTGAAAAATCCATATACACCACATCCACTGCATTTCCTTGGTCCAGTCCAGTACTTACTTCTTCATAGAAGCTTATTAGATTAGTTTGACAGGAACGGTCCCTCGTAAAACCATGTTGATAATGGGTCATGAGGTTATTTTTCTTCAGATACTCCAGTATAGCATCTCTTAGAAAACCCTCTAGGATTTTACCCACAGTAGAGGTTAAGCTTACTGGCCTATAATTTCCAAGATCAGTTTTTGTCCCCTTTTTGAATATTGGCACCACATTTGCTATACGCCAGTCCTGTGGTACAGACCCTGTTATTATGGAATCTTTAAATATTAAAAATAATGGTCTATCTATGACAGTACTTAATTCCTGCAGCACTCTGGGGTGTATCCCATCCGGGCCCGGGGATTTGTCAATTTTAGTGATTTTTAGACGATGCCGTACTTCCTCTTGGGTTAAGCAGGTGACATTTAATTGAGACTTTTTGTTATCACTGATCATATTGTCTGTCATGGGATTTTCTTGTGTAAATACTGTTGAAAAAAAGTCATTTAGCATATTGGCTTTTTCCTCATCCTCATCCACCATTTCACCCAGACTATTTTTAAAGGGGCCAACACCATCATTTTTTAGTTTCTTACTATTTATGTAGTTAAAAAATATTTTGGGATTCTTTTTACTTTCTCTGGCAATGAGTCTCTCTGTCTCAATCTTTGCTGCCTTGATTTGCTTTTTACAAATGTTATTTAATTTTCTGTATTTATTTAATGCCTCATCACTACCTACTTGCTTTAATTCCCTAAATGCTTTCTTTTTGTCACATATTGCACTTCTTACCGCTTTATTTAGCCATAGTGGTTTCCTCCTATTTCTAGCATGCTTATTCCCATAGGGTATATATTGTGCACAGGTCCTATTCAGGATGCTAATAAACATCTCCCATTTGTGTTGTGTACTTTTATGTCTCAGGACATCGTCCCAGTTTATTGCACTAAGATCATCTCTCAACCGTTGGAAATTTGCCTTCCTGAAGTTTAGTGTCCTTGTGGCCCCTTTACTACACGTCTTAGTAAAGGATACTTGAAAGCTTATTAAGTCATGATCACTATTACCCAAGTGACCTCCAACCCGTATATTTGATATGCGGTCCGGCCTGTTGGTTAATATTAGGTCCAGCAGTGCCCCCCTTCTTGTTGGGTCCTGAACCAGTTGTGAAAGGTAATTGTCTCTCATAGTTTTCAAAAACTTATTACCCTTGCTGGAACTGCAGGTTTCTGATCCCCAATGTATTTCAGGGTAGTTGAAGTCCCCCATAATAATGACTTCTCCCTGAGTCGCTGCTTCATCTTTTTGCTTTATGAGGATATTCTCCTCCACTTCCATTATTGTTGGGGACTTATAACAAACCCCTATCAGTAATTTATTATTTTTTCCCCCTCCCCTAATCTCCACCCACAGGGACTCTACATTTCCATTAGATTCACCTATATTATCACGCAGGATGGGTTTTAAGGATGATTTTACGTATAAACATACACCTCCTCCTTGCCTATTTGTACGGTCATTTCTGAACAGTAATGAGTCCTCGCTGTTCCCTGGTGTCCTCCCTGCCTCCAGCCCTTTCTCTTTGCCACCTCCAGACCCCTCAGCATTTCCTCCTTTATGTGTCTCCCCTCCTCGCCCTCATGCTGTTCTGCTTCTGAAGTCGGGCAGGTGTAGTGCTAGCAGGTCCCGGCAGCTGAAACGCTTCCTGCCGGTGATGTTAGTGCTGGAGCCCAGCATGCTCCAGATTATGTATGTACAGCAGGGTGGGCTCCGGCGCTGACATCACCGGCAGGAGGCGTTTCAGCTGCCAGGACCGCTCCCCCCATTGCTCGCTCTGCGTCTGTGTCACTTCAGACGCAGAGGAGCATTAAGCGGCCGAGGAGGGAAGACACATAAAGGAGGCATTACAGAGGGGGCTAGAGGTGGGACAGAGAGGACTGAAAGTGGTACAGAGAGGGTTGTAGGCGGGAAGGACACCAGGGAGCAGTGAGGACTCATTACTGAGTAAACTGTACAGTTTATAAAGTGTTTTGTACAACTTACAGGGGGACAGAGAGATGGGAGACCCCTTCTCTGAATGCAGCAGACATGCTGCATTCAGGGATGCTTTCAGTTTGGAAAGCACTAGGGGGGTGACAGGTTCTCTTTAAAGGTACCGCCGTTAATTTGTGTATTTTGGCAATGTGGAAACCACATCGCCTGTGTGTAGTGGTGTGAGACAGGGAGATTTTACAGTGTGAAATCGCCGGTGGTGCGTCGCCTGATTGCCCTGCTCTGCTGAGAAATCAGGCGATTTCCACCAGGCGATTTCTGCGCATCATGGCGTGTGACTGGGTGATAGCGAAGTAGAAAGCGAGCTCAGGCCATCTGGAATCAATTCCAGAGGTGTACCTGAGCATTCTGTTTGGCGCGCCCCGTCTGCCGCGATTGGTGGTTGCTCCTGCGTTCCCATTGGCTGGCCATTGCTAAGGCGCCATATTTGAATCGCGATATATTAGAAAGGACGCATGAGTCATGTAGTGGGCAGAATTCCTGACAAGGCTGACCATTGGCGATGCAGTTGTGTTGGCCAATCGGAGTGGTAGGGGCGCGGTGTACAACACTCTGCCACGCCTGTCTCCTCAGCGCGCTCACACTCTACGCCCACATTGCTGATGTGTTGGAGGCGTGTGACGCGCAGATTTGGTGGCGATGTGGGTATGTGAAATTGCTTTCAGTCTGCAGCAGGAGATTTCCGGAACGCAGGATCGCCGAACATCGCACGCGAGATCTCTATGTGTGACAGAGTGACGGCGATGTGTAAAAAAGTGCCCGGAATGTGCGCGCTCACGTGAAATTGCCAGCCATATGGCGGCGATATTGCTACATGTGATGGTACCTTTAGGATTGTGAATATAGTTAGTAGTTGTCTCCTTCAACCTCCCCATAAAATGCATTTAAAGCAGCTTAAAAAGGCCTGATTATTAGTCATTAAATATGGGACCATGAACTTCATATTGCAACCTAGTCTGACCAGTAATTCAGTAGATCTCTATTCACCCTCATATGAAGATTACAGGCGCCCACACAAATGTTTCTCACTTTCTTGTTAAAAAATGAATGTACGTGGATACATACAATAACAGGAACACAATTTCATCAGGTTTCTAATCTCTCTGAATGACAAATGTTATTATCTTGCTTGGCAGTTTTTTCTTATCTCATGGTAAGAATCATTGGGGTCACTAATCAAACCCTCTATACTAATACAAGAAGTTGTAGGTGTAACTTAAAAAATGTTCAGACTGTAGCTGGTTCAGTAGCATTTGTGATTTATAACACTTGATTCTTCCTATATGGAGGTCTTCGGGCCCTTAAAGCACCACTTCATTGTTCTTTTTTTTAGCACTGGAGTGGCGTTTTAAATGTAAGCACCCTGTCTTATACTCACCCTCTGGCGGCTTCATCCTGTTTTGGTGCTGCTCCCGTCATGCGACACCATCTTGTTCCCTTAACTTCTGTCTGGCCAGAAGTCAGAATTTATGTTATAGGCGCTCAATGCATGGCTGAGAGCCAGAACCAGGCCAAAACAAGGCTTTCACAAAGATGTATTGATTTGTGACCTCTGGGGAAGAAAACCTGTCATAAACCTTCCACAAGATGTCCCCACTAGACTGTTTCTAAACCTGATATATGCTTGTTGTCAGGGAGATCCGCCTTCAGCTCCACACATGAATATGGCCATATAAGAGGGGGTGGGGCCTACACAGCATTCACAATACAACTGATCAGAGACTCAGGTTACCTAAGGAAGGGTTAGTGCTGAGCTCAGACTGTCAGCACACAGCTCCTGTGATCTTATCTAACGCCTCTATTCACATTTCTGCTCTGTGTTATCAGTTGATTGCACAGAACAGACCAATGTGGAGAAATCAGATAAGATCTCACAGGAGCTGTGTGCTGACAGCCTGAGGAGCTCCCTTTGCCTGAGGTAACCTGCAGATACACTGATCAGCTCTGGCCACACTACACAGGCACACTGTGTAGGCCCCGCCCCCCACCCACTTATATGGCGGTGTACATGTGTGGAGCTGAGGACGGATTTCCCTGACAACCAATATATGTCAGGTTTAGAAGCAGCCTAGTAGTGACATCTTCTAGAAGGTTTTTGAAAGGTTTTCTTCCAGATTTCACTTATGAAGAATATTTGAAAGTTTATTATAATCACTTGCTCCACATTATTATTAAACAAAAATGTAAAAGACGGTTTACTTTAATTTTTTCCTGAAATTTCATTGAGGTAATAGAGGTGAAATAATAACTGCATATCCTGGTAGTTTATCAATTCTCACTGCAGGTATTTTTTTTTCCTTCCATGTTTTCCATCACCATTGAAAAGCCATATCTCCCTTATTCTCCTGCTGACATAGCCATATGAGGGCTTTCTTTTTTGCAAAACGTGTTGCTTTTTTCAGTCCAATCATTGAATTTACCATGTAATATCTTGCAAATGGGAGAAAATAGTTGTAAAATAGAATTGGAAAAAAAACACAATTCTGCCATTCATCCAATTGCATTTCAATGACTTTTATTATGAAAGTGATAAATCAACTGTATTAGATCATGTCAGTGCAATTCCAGTGATCACAAATAGATATATTCTTTTTGATTTACTACTTAGTTTGTTAAGCCATTTGCTAAGTTCCATGACCCTAAAGGCCGCTTTACACATCGCAATATTGTTCCGATATTGCATACAACTTCACGGGAGCGCGCACGTTTTTGGCATTTGTCCAAGATCGCATAGGAGATGTTACACAGGGAGATAACGGCAGGCAACGCAACTACAATGTCATACGCCCTTTTTTCACACTGTGTCTGAGCAACGACCAATTAACATTGGAGTGAATGGGGGAAGTTGCACTCCAAATCGTAGTTGCGCTGTCACACAGCACGATCCTGCCAGATCGCCAAGCCAATATTGCACGGTTGAAGAGCATGCACAATCCACAAACGATATCGTAGTTGCATCGTTTTTGAGTTGCATTGCACTTTTACATGACACAACGCACCAATGATAACAACTGCAACGGCCGTACCACGTGACCTTTTATCATAGTTGCGTTGCGATATCACGACGTGTAAAGCTGCCTTAAAGGTACCGTCACACGCGGCAATATTGCTAGGCAATATCACTGGCAATTTGCTGGTTGCAGTGAAATCATGGACACATTGTTCCATTTGTACACGGCAACAAAATAGAACAATGTAACACACATTAATAGTGATCTTTCATCTACTAAGGCTGGCTTCACACTGCAGTTTTTCCTTGATCAGTGCCCATCCAGTTTGTGTGTCAAAACCAGGAGTGTCTCCAAAAGTCAGGACAGGTGTCAATTTTTCAATTATAGTTTTTCTCTGCAAGTTCCTCTCCTGGTTTTGGCACATAAACTGGATGGACACTGATCAGTGAAAAAACTGCAGTGTGAAGCCAGCTTAAGGCGTTCTACAGAATAGCAGGCTGGTAAATAAGCAGTTATTGGGTAAAATGCTATTTAAGGCTGTGGTCACAGTTGCCATGCGTTTTTTTAAGTGATTTAACAAAACTCATGCTTTTTTTCATGTCTGCATGAGTTTTGTAAGGTGTGTGATGGCTCCCTGCGTTTTTGGGTGCGTTTTTGAATCTGCACCTAAAAATAGTGCTTGTAGTATTTTTTTGAGCGTTTTGAAAAACGCATGCGTTTTTTTAACATGGGCGCCTATGGGAAACGCATGCGTTTTTGAATGGCACTAAAAGGTACTAACTGTACATGCGTTTTTGCATGCGTTTTCCATAGGAACCCATGTTATAAAAACGCATGCGTTTTTGGATATGCTCCAAAAACGCATGGGACAGTCACACATGCTTTTTGGCTATTTGGGCATGCGTTTTTTAACATGGGGGCCTATGGGTGCGTTTTTTTACATGCGTTTTTGAAAACGCAGGTCTCCAAAAATGCATGTGAAAAATGGTACTGTGACCACAGCCTAAGGCTGGTTTCACACATTCCCGTTTTCATTGGCCTGCGATGTATGGGCTGGGTACGATTCTCCTAATGAAGCAAGTCATAAGAAGTCCCATTTGCAGTTTTCAGAAAACCATATAGGGGATACAGCTAGCATGTAGAAGAAGGTATTCTGGTCAGATGAGACCAAAGTATAACTTTTTGGGCTAAAAGCAATATGATATGTGTGGCAGACAACTAAGGGTACCGTTACACGTCGCAACATTGCATGCAATTTCACTTGCAATTTGCTGGTTGCAGTGAAATCATGGACACATTGTTCTATTTTGTTGCTGTGTACAAATGGAACAATGTGTCCATGATTTCACTGCAACCAGCAAATTGCATGTGAAATTGAATGCAATGTTGCGACGTGTAACGGTACCCTCACACTGCACATCACCCTGAAAACACCATCCCCACAGGTTAACATGATGGTGACAGCATCAAGCTATGGGGATGCTTTCCTTTAGCAGGGACAGGGTCAGAATTGATGGTAAGATGGATGGAGCTAAGTGCAGGGCAATTCCAGAAAAAAAACTACTTGACGTTGCAAAAGACTTGAGACTGACCTTAAACATACTACAAGAGCTGAATGTAATGGTTCAAACTAAAGCATATTCAGGTGTTTCATAACCCAGTCACAGTCCATACCTAAATCCCATGGAAAATTTGTGAGAAGACTTGAAAACTGTTTTTCACAAATGCGCTCCAGAGCTATTTCACAAAGAAAAATGAGCAAAAATTTCAGCCTCAAGATGTGCAAAGCTGGTAGATACATACCCCAAAAGACTTGCAGCAGTAATTGCCGTGAAAGGTGCTCCTGCAAAGTATTGACTCAGGGGGCCGAATACAAATGCATATCCTATTTGTCAATTTTATATTTTAAATTATTTAAACATGTATCATTCCATTTACATTTTACAAATACTTGCTACTTTTTCTAGTTATATCACATACAATCCCAATAAAATATATTTAATTGTGGGTGTAGCGTGAAAAAATATGTAAAACTTCTTTTCAAGTCACTGTATGCATATGTGGCTGTTGAGTTTAGTCAGACCTTGAATCAGTCTTTTTATTACAATCAATACTCGGACTGGGAAAAATAAATGTGTGAAGCCGGTCGAAGACACATGTTAGCGATTGGTGTTCTCTTTACACAGGTGAGATCCACAATGGGAAGATTTCTGGATTCCACAGCTGGATCCAATTCTACCTGCAAGAAAAATCTGGACAAATCAACTATCTGAGTTACAGTGCAGATGGTCCAGTAAGTATCCATACATCATATTCATATACAGTCATGACTGAAAGTGTTAGCACCCTTGAAATTGTTCCAGAAAATGAAGAATTTTTACCCCGAAAAGTATTGCAATTAGGCTGGCTTCACATTTGCATTCCCCTCCACAGCATTCTGCGTGCACACCCATTCACTGCCATATGTGATCTGTGTGCAGGCGCACACCTGCGCACAAATCACCCAGTCTCGTCCGCACCACGAACACGACATGTTGCATTTCTCGTGCAGACGAGACTGGGTGATTTGTGCGCAGGCATCCGCCTGCGCACAGATCACATATGGCAGTGAATGGGTGTGCACGGTCATGCGCAGCACCGTGCGTTCCCATTATAAAGATAGGGGCTTGCGGTGCCGCGGTCACATTGCGAATCCCCTCCGCAGAACTCTGCGGAGGGGAAAGCAAATGTGAAGGTATCCTTACACATATTTTGTCATACACATGTTTATTTCATTTGTGTATTTGTTTATCATTTGTTTATTTGTGTGTATTGTAACAACACGAAAAAACTGAGAAAAAGGCAATTGGACATAATTTCACACAAAACCCCAAAACTGGGTTGGACAAAATTGTTGGCACCTTTCTAAAATTAAGGGTACTTTGTTTCAAGCATGTGATGCTCATTCAAACTCACCTTTGTCAAGTAACAGGTGTGGGCAATATGAAAATCACACTTGAAACTAGAAAAAAAGGGGAGAAGTTGACTGAATCTTTGCATTGTATCACACTAAGAATGGAGAACAGAAAGAGAAGAGAACTGTCTGAGGACTTGAGAACCAAAATTGTTGAAAAATAACAATCTCTAGGTTGCACATCCATCTACAGAGATCATGATGTTTCTTTGTCCACAGTAATCATGAAGATCTCAATCAGTGGCACTGTAGCTAATCTCCCTATATGTGGACAGCAAAGAAACATTGTTGAAAGGTTGCAACACAGGATGGTCTGGATGGTAGATAAGCAGCCCCAATCAAGCTGCAAAGAAATTCTAGCTGTCTTGCATGCTCAGGGTGCATCAGTGTCAATGCAAACTATCCATCAACATTTGAATGAAATGAAATGGTATGGAGGAGACCCAGGAGTACCCCATTGCAGATATAAAAATTTTGTCCCACACATCTCTGCAGAGTTGTTAAATTTCACCCACATTGGAGGGTTTCCGAGCATGAACTGCCTTTTTAAAGTCATGCCAAAGCAACTCAATCAGAATAAGGTCAGGACTTTGACTAGGCCACTCAAAAGTCTTAAGTTTGTATTTCTTAAGCCACTCAGAGGTGAACTTGCTTGTGTTTATTGGATCATTGTCCTGCTGCATAACCTAAGTGCTATTCAGCTTGAGGTCACAAAGGGATGGCCGGACATTCTGCTTCAGGATTTTTGATAGCCAGCAGAATTCATGATTATTTTCACCACAGCAAGTCTTCCAGGTCCTGAAGCAGCAAAACAGCCCCCTACCATCACACTACTACCACCATATTTTACTGTTGGTATGATGTTACTTTTCTGAAATGCTGTGTTACTTCTAATCCAGATGTAATTGGACATACACCTTCCAAAAAGTTCAACCTTTGTCTCGTCAGTCCACAGAGTATTCTCCCAAATGTCTTGGGGGTCATCAAGATGTTTTTTGGCAATACTGAGATGAGCCATTCTGTTCTTCTTGCTCAGCAGTAGTTTTAGTTTTGGGACTTTGCCATGACGGCCATTTTGGCCCAGTGTCATTCTTATGGTGGAGTCATGAATACTGACCTTAACTGATTCAAGTGAGGCCTGCAGATCTTTGGATGTTGTTGTGGGGTCTTTTGAGACCTCTTGGATGAGTCATCACTGCGTTCTTGGAGTAATTTTGGTTGGCCGGCCACTCCTGGGAAGGTTCACCTCTGTTTTTTTCTATTTATGAATAATTGTTCTCACTGTCGTTAGCTGGAGTATCAAAAATTCAGTAATGGATTTATAACCTTTATTCCAGACTGATAGATCTCAATTATTTTATTTCTCATTTCTTCCTGAATTTATGTGGATCGTGGTATGATGTCTAGCATGTGAGGATCTTTTGGTCTACTTCACTTCTTCAGGCAGTTGTGTTTAATAATAATAAATAATAATAATACAGTTTAATTATATAGTGGCATCATATTGCACAGCACTTTACAGTTAAGCTGGGGGCAGTGTACACACAATAATGACAATACAAAATAATATATAATTCACCAGTTACAGGAGGGGGAGGACCTTGCTCGAAAGCTTACAATCTACAGGGAGATAGGGGGACACAGTAGGTAGGATGTGCATGTGATGACTTGTCCGTCCCTCTCTATGATAAATATGGCTTTTTCATGTGAGACTACTTGCTTCGGTCATCGGCCTCTATTGTCTATATGCACTTACGTGCTATTGGTTGCATTGAGGATGTGAAGACAAATGAATAGGAAGGAGCAGGTTGTAATTAACATTTAGAAGAATGGATTAGAGGGGAAAATTGGGTTAATGAATTGAGGTTATAATCCTGTCTAAAGAGAGGTGTTTTTGAAGTACACTTAAAAGCATGTGGGCTAGAGGTTATTCGCAACATTTGGGGTAGTGCATTCCAGTGAACAGGTGCAGCCTGAGAGAAATCTTGGAGACAGATGTGTGAAGTTTGAATTATGGGTGATATTAGTCTAAGATCAGTTGCAGAACTGAGAGCACTGGTAGGTTGATAGACGGAGATGAGGGATGATATATAGGGGGTGCAGAACTGGGGAGAGCTTTGTTGGTGAGAGTGATAAGTTTGTATTGTGTCCTGTAGTGCATGGGCAACCAGTGCAATGATTGTTATAAGGTGGCAGCATCAGTGAAGCGGCTGTACAGAAACACCACCCAGGTTGCTACATTAAGGATGGACTGGATGACGGTGCTTGGAGTAGCATAGAAACGCGTAGGTGGATAATAAAGAAAAGGGGGGTCTTTCATTCAAGACTTTGGAGTGATCATTTCAAGCAGCGCGGACTGTACACACACCATCCCTAGATTTGGCTTTCCTATCTGTGGGGTCCTGCAAAAAATAGGATCCCCACGGACAGGAAAAAACGCAATGTGAAACAAGCCTTAAGGCCCCGTTACACACTATGATATCGTTAACGATATCATTGCAACGTCACCGGTTTGGTGATGTTGCAGCGATGTCGAAACAATATCGTTGCGTGTGACATTTAACAACGACCAACGATGAGGTCTTTCATCAATTGGTTGTTGGTAAATGACCTGGACCATAAATTGGTCTTCCGCTGGGTGCCCAGCATCAGCGTGTGTGACAGCAGGAGACCAACAATGAACGAGCTCCCAGCGCCGCACAGCAAGCTCTGGGAGCTGGTAACCAGGGTAAACATCGGGCAACTAAGTGCAGCGCTATGCTTAGTTACCTAATGTTTACCCTGGTTACAAGTGTTCTCGCTGGTCCTGATCGCTAGTGAGTCTGCCTGTTTGACAGCTCACCAGCGAACAGATAACGATGTCCCAGCGATCCACATTGTTGATCGGATTGCTGGGACATCATTAGGTGTAACGGAGCCTTGAGTCCCAAAGATGTGATAATCCACAGTTAATTTATGTTTTGTGAGGGGAGCTGCAATTTGTATTTACTCGGGTTATTTTTGTCTAAACCCATTTGTTTGGTGACCTGAAACATTTAAGTGTGACAAACATGCAAAAGAATAAGAAATCAGGAGGGGGCAAAATGTTTTTCTCACTACTGTATAGTGGCAACAGGATCGATAATGAACTGCACTATATTTGATAAGTATTATACCACCAATAAGATCCAAATGATATTATACGACTAAATGTAAATGATAGATTGTGAATATAGAATTGGCGAATGCTAATTATGCAATGGGATCAGTTCATAAATGCAATGCATGAGTTATCAATGCCAGTCAACCAAGCATAAGAACAGACAAAAGCAATCAAGTGCAGAGACAGCGTTCAAAACTACAACTTTCTTATAAAAACTTTGTCCTCATGTAAACAGAAAAATTTAAAATGGTCATGGGCCGTAGAAGTTGAGGAGAAAAAAAAGAAAAATGGCCACATCTCCAAAGGGTAAAAGTTCCATTTGTCAATATAGAAATAAGAAACTTCTAGCCAATTGACCAGTATTTGTGTAAAGTCAATGAGAGTACCTGGTTTGATGTTCTTTGTTTTTTTTATCCTTTTCTTATTTTCAGTGGACAGGTTATCCTGATGTCTTTGGATTTCAGTTCAAGTGGTCTACGTACCTGAAATCCTTGGGGTCAATGTTTATAGGAACAAGCCCAGAGTTTGACTTTGCGGTGTTTACTCTGTGTTATGTTACAAAACCAGATAGTCAGTAAGTATATAGTACAGTAGATTCACAAACCTTTTCATGCCAGGATGCTGCAGTAAAGCTTTGAAAATTCATGGAGTAACTTGGAGTTGCAACTAAATTTTCCAACTTTTATTGTTTTCATGACACTTTCTCCTAGCTCCAACAAAATGGGCAGAGCTGGGGCACGACGGGGGTCGGAATACCACATCTTGTCTAATTCATGACAAGGTGTGACATTCAGTATGCAGAAACCTCACTTCAGTACCTGATTGAAGTCATATTTCTTGCGTAGTGCTTGAAGAGGCTCCAGATTCATTACGAGGCTGGCACCTCTTCATGATTCAGTAGTGTTTGACTCCACAACGCCCCCTCATCAAGACCAGTGAGAAAATTACCAGTCTTGATTCGGGCCTGACATATCCATTTATCTGACTTTTCTAGAACATTCTTTCACTGCTGTAGTCACTGAATATTGTCATTTTATTTTTAGATGCTCCATCAGGATAGGCGGACAGACTTTAGCGATACAAACGTACACGTGGGCCAACTCAACATATGGAAATGGAAAGAGATATGTGGCATCTTCTTACCCGGTCGTTTAGAAAAGTCTTTACCTGAAGTGTAAATAAAATTTTACCTCTGCAAATATTCTGTCAACTGCTTGTTTTCAATGTATTATAAGGATGATTTCAGAACATCTGGTGAAACGGATCTCAGAGGGACCCTAGGAGGTAACGCTGTTTTAGAACTGCAGAGCTCGCCCAAGTTACATTGAGTATAATAGGAACTGAAGCAGATGGCTGCACTGTTACTGAGTAAAATTCACTATACAAAGACCAAAACTGATATTACTGCCATACAGTGACCGAATATGGATGGATACCGTCCTGCAGAATATATTAAGAGATTACAGCACAGTTATTTTAGGTGATTTACAGATTATGTGCTTATTGATGGAGATGTTCACTTTTCCCATCTTTTCCATCTGGCCCAGAATGGCATAATAGCTTCTTCTAGCCGCGATTCCTCTGCGGAATTTACAACAAAGTTTTCACATTTCAGCCCCTCCCCATCAATTCCGAACCTGCATAGACTCCTCATTCTGCTAATACCCCAATGCTGAGCCGCTGCTGTATGTGTCCCTATTACTGCACCTGTTGTGTGCCACAAAGACACTATCAGTGCTCCTCCTAGTGCTTCACATAGTAATAATACCCACCACTGTTCCCCTATATAGCAATAATGCTCCCTATGTGCCCCCAAATGGTAAAATTTATCTAAACTATTAATGCACTCTGTGAGCACCCCAGAAAGTAAAAACACAGTTTTTACCCCTTAAAAAGTAAGAATGCCCCATGTTTACTCCTGTTATCATTATTATACCTTGAATGCCCCCCTATAGACGAATAATGCCCCCCTATTCCCCCAATATATACAAATAATGATCTATTGTTCTTCCATATGCACTGATTGCCCAGTGAGCTACCCCACAAAAAAGTTATAGTCAAGCAGAAATTAGAATAAAAATTCACACACCCACACCCACACCCACAGAAAATGCCATAACTTAGTATTTTGCAGCATAACCCCTCGCTTTAATTACTGCACCACACCGACTGGGCATTAAAGCCTTAGGGTATTCAATACATCTTGAGGGATCTTGCTCCATTTTATTTGCAAATCTGTAAACAATTCATTATTGCTATGGGTATGGACCTCAACTCTTCACCCTAACTCATCCCTAGGGTGCTCTATAGGATTTAAATCAGGTGATGGCCATTGACTTGGCCATTGCAACAGGCGAACATTTTTCTTTGCTAGCCAATTTTTTACTAAATTGGATGTGTGTTTAGGATTATTGTCTTGCTTGAATTTCCAGCCCCTGCCTGCGTTGGTTTTACCATATGGCAGCATTACATTCTACAGTATATTGTTGTACATGGTGGCATTCACATTTTTATCAATTCTATGCAGATGCAGAAAAGCAGCCCCAAACCATGACATTGCCACCACCATGTTTCACTGTAGGTGTTTAGTACCTTACATCATTACGTTTTCCGGTTCGGTGGTATATATAGTACTTGCCATCACTACCAAACAGATTGAACTTGGATTCTTCCGACCACAGAACCTTAGACCAATCTGTCTCCTTGCATTGGCCGTTTTCTTTGGCAAACTCAAGTTGGACCTTCCAGTTCTTTGCTGAGATGAAACACTTCTTGACGGGAACTTATGCATTCAACCCTACAGCTGTTAACCATCACACCACGGATTGACAACTCACTTTGACCCCATAGTCTTCATTCATTCGACACTTGACTGTGAGAACAGTTGAATTCCATTGCTCCTCTTTTTGGCTTTTGCCTGATTTCACTCTCAGAATAATAAGCCTTCTGACATCTGGTGATAAATTTGGCTTTGTCTTTGTTATGTTTTAACGGAAAAACTCACACACAAAATAAAAAATGAAAACATTTTTAGGCAAATGGTAGGATAATGCAGTAAATAATACAGGTGAAGTGAATCAGAACATAGTGATCAGTGTTGGGAGGGGAATGAGCAGATATTGCAGTAAATATCAGCATTCAGAGACAAGATGCACAAGGTCAGGCTGCTGCTGTAGGGGAGGATTTGGTAATGTGTGGGGAGGGGAGTGACTCCTTTCCTCACTGTGGAGTGACTGTGCAAGCCAGTGATGGCTGCATTTAGCTTCTCATCTTCACAGGGGTTGGCAATCACACGGGCACACTGTAACAAAGTACTGCTGAGTGAATGAGACAGTTCATGTCTTCACACAGGGGCAGATTTGGTGCAGTGTAACAGTGTGAATACTGATTGAAGCAGCCTGTCCAATCAGTACCTTCAAGAGAATGAAGCGTTGGATCATGTGGATGGGGAGGGCCTGTTGCTATGGTGGGCGGGGTTGTTTCTATGGAGGGCAGACTTGGAGTAGAGTAGGATGACACTGCCAGATAACGTTATCATGGCAGCACACACCCTCTGGTCGTTCTCTTCAGAAGCAGATTACTGTTATCTCAGGAACACTGCAAAATACTGACACAAAGTACATGAGTGATTGTCAACATTAGGCTGGCTGGATATACACTGAGGATATGTCACAAGCCCGGACAACCCCTTTAAGTAATGCTTATGGTGATTCACAAGGAAGTGATGTTGAAGAGTTTAGGTAACATGGCAAACATCTATCTATTGTCTCACACCCTTTGTGCACAAGAAGAATTTAGTTAATTAAATAATTAATTAAAGGAGTTGGCTCATCATTACATTTCACATCCATTGTGTACATCATAACAAAATGTATAATAATTGAAATTAACATTGGGTTAAAAAGAATTCAATGAAGAGTTTTGGCATTTTCTTACATCGTATGTCACCACTGGATATTCAAAATCTATGGCGAATTGCTGATCAGTGATGCACTGCACGGCGTTGGTTGCACATGCTCAGTTTCTCCTCACCAACAGTTCTTGGCATAGGGATCTCTGTCCACTGCGGAGCAGCCAGAGGACATAGGAAAAGTAATAACATTATCCAACACACATCCAAGTAATCGCCCTCATACAGCCATGAAATTACTATATCAATTGTGTCAGCAGTAACAGTAGCCATCTACGTCCTATGTCATAGCATTAGAGTTTTCTTACTTTAGGCTAAACTTCCCTATTTTGCTTTGTTTTCCAGTCTTTTTTAGAAATCATGAATGTAAACCAAAGCGAGGGGTTTGCCTGTGCGCACATCGTAAAACCGATTGGAGGTTTCATCTGTGTTCCTATTGGTGCAGTGCTCAATATTGTGAATTTAATATGGCGTCTGCCATATAGTGTGTGGATTCATATTACAGCCTTCTTTACAACATACACACAGGCCGACATAATAATGAGCACAGATTCGCACAAATAAAGACGCTACAGTGTGACACTTTTCTATCGCACAAGGGACATGGTGCAACGAATTAGTTCAGCGCAATGAGTGACCGTGCGGAATATATATATATGATAGGAGTGCAGGGAGAACCAATAGCAACGCATTAACGGATCACCAATCATAGTGTGAGGAGGTGTCACCCACACAACTATGGAACGCCTATTTTCCATGGTTCTGATTGTTTACACCCATATTAACTCAACAGATAATTGCGAAAGCTGCAGTGTGACACTAGACAGACGACTGAAATAATCGGTCACTGGATCGCACTTGCGATCGTCCCATCGCCTGATCGGACAGTCGCTTGGAAAAAACTCTTCTCGTCTGACAACTCCGTTGCGATAATTGGGCTGCGATCAAGCGATATGCTAAAATTACATCGCTCGTACGATTGCACGTGATATTGACGCGTGTGACGTCCCCATAAGGGGCTGCTGTTGCCATCTTCTCTGTCAATTTCTGTTCAAACACACTTGTTTTTGCCATTACAGACATATTTCATACACTGCCGATTCCTGATTAAACACTATCCGGAGAAGTAAACAATGAACTAGGTAGAGTGTTACTATTATTTGGGTCAGTTTTATACCTTGTCCCTTGGTGACTTCATACAAAAGAGATATGTATCTGCTGGCTGAACGATGGTTTGACAGATGAATTGCCTGACAGCAATCTCCCTCCTCTTGTCCATAAACAATGACCAACTCTCTGTCCACAATCGACCCGCTCCTATGGCGATGGCTTATCCTGCCAAGAACAAAAAGTTTGTTAGTTTTAGATCAGACATGCTGGCACCTTTTCTCGCCTGATATCATCAGTTGGGGGAGAATCAGTAGTCCCCCTTACACAATACACATCATACTGTCTGCTGAGCCCACCGATATTGGTTCATCTGACATTAGTCTAATGTGAATGGGAAAATTAACAGAAATATGGTGAGCTATAGGTGAAATAGTTATTTTTATGAGCATTGTTGAATATTGAATATTACAAACTCCATGTCATAAGAAGGGGGCATGTATTTCCAGCCATTCAATTATTAAAGGTGATTGCACATCTAACAGAGTTTGCTTCCAATTTTCCGCTTCAAAACTGCATCAAAATCCAAACCAAAATTGGCCAGATGTTGTTGCGGATTTCACCATATTCGTTTCAAAGGGTGATATCCAGAATGAACACCGACAAAAAGAATTGAAATGCTCTGGACTTTACAATGTGTCCTGACGGTCAATTCTTCCACACAAAAATTCTGCAATGCAGATTAAGATTATGTTTACTTAGCCGGAATTGTGGTTAGGTATCCTAGATTTCCACATGTAAATCTGCACCAAGTCCCTTGACCCTGAATTGTTTAGGAGTAGTGTTGAGCGAGCATGCTCGCCACTACTCGGTACTCGCACGAGTATCACTGTACTCGGGCGACTCGCCGAGCACCGAGTAATCTCGCGATACTCGTGCTGTGCTCGTGGTCGTCATCTCTCCATGTTGGCGCTCTTTTGAGAGCCAGCCCACGTGCAGGGATTGGCTGACAGACCACTGCAATGCCACAGCCCTGTTAGTTGTGGCATAGCAGTGATTGGCCGCCCTGCACAGCGTCACCGAGCCTTTATAACTCCCGGCGCGCTGTGCTCGGCACACAGCCATCCAGACAGTGAGTGTAGGGAGAGTGTCTGCTGCTGATTAGGGACAGATTTGCGGCCCTCATAGGTAGATCCGGATCAGGGCTGCAAACTGCTGCTGACCACAACAGTCCTTCTCAGGACTAATCTAGGAGGACATAGGCAGGGTGATCCAGATCGGAGTCCAAGATTTCCAGTGACCAGAACAGTCCTTCTCAGGACTAATCTAGGAGGATATAGGCAGGGTGATACAGATTGGAATCCAAGCTTTTCTGTGACCATTAGAGTCACCACACTCTTGTACTTAGTACTTTAATACAGGTTAGGGACTAAAATCCTCTCTTCAAACCATTACAGTCACCAGACAGGTGTACGTACTACCTTAATACAGGTTAGGGAACTAAAATCCTAACTCTTGTCATCAAAACAGTCACCAGACAGGTGTACGTACTACCTTAATACAGGTTAGGGACTAAAATCCTCTCTTCAAACCATTACAGTCACCAGACAGGTGTACGTACTACCTTAATACAGGTTAGGGAACTAAAATCCTAACTCTTGTCATCAAAACAGTCACCAGACAGGTGTACGTACTACCTTAATACAGGTTAGGGACTAAAATCCTCTCTTCAAACCATTACAGTCACCAGACAGGTGTACGTACTACCTTAATACAGGTTAGGGAACTAAAATCCTAACTCTTGTCATCTCAACAGTCACCACACTGTTGTACGTCATAAGTTTCTACAAGTTAGGGAACTAAAATCCTAACTCTTGTCATCTCAACAGTCACCACACTGTTGTACGTCATAAGTTTCTACAAGTTAGGGAACTAAAATCCTAACTCTTGTCATCTCAACAGTCACCACACTGTTGTACGTCATACGTTTCTACAGGTTAGGGAAGTAAAATCCTAACTCTTGTCATCTCAACAGTCACCACACTGTTGTACGTCATACGTTTCTACAGGTTAGGGAAGTAAAATCCTAACTCTTGTCATCTCAACAGTCACCACACTGTTGTACGTCACACGTTTCTACAGGTTAGGGAAGTAAAATCCTAACTCTTGTCATCTCAACAGTCACCACACTGTTGTACGTCATACGTTTCTACAGGTTAGGGAACTAAAATCCTAACTCTTGTCATCTCAACAGTCACCACACTGTTGTACGTCATAAGTTTCTACAGGTTAGGGAACTAAAATCCTAACTCTTGTCATCTCAACAGTCACCACACTGTTGTACGTCATACGTTTCTACAGGTTAGGGAACTTAAATCCTAACTCTTGTCATCTCAACAGTCACCACACTGTTGTACGTCATACGTTTCTACAGGTTAGGGAACTAAAATCCTAACTCTTGTCATCTCAACAGTCACCACACTGTTGTACGTCATAAGTTTCTACAAGTTAGGGAACTAAAATCCTAACTCTTGTCATCTCAACAGTCACCACACTGTTGTACGTCATACCTTGATACAGGTTAGGGAACTAAAATCCTAATCTCTTGTGATCTGAACAGTCACCAGACTGGTGTACGTCATACCTTGATACAGGTTAGGGAACTAAAATCCTAATCTCTTGTGATCTGAACAGTCACCAGACTGGTGTACGTCATACCTTGATACAAGTTAGGGACTAAAATCCTCTCCTGTGACTGTTGTCGCTGTATACAAGCAAAATGCGCAAGGGCGTTGGCAAGGAACAAGGAGGTGAACGTGATGGTGGTGCAGGCAGAGGCCGAGGTCGTGTGCAAGCACTAATTTCACAACAAGAAAGTGGCACATCTACTCGCTCACACGTCCTGTCCCAAATTGTTGGGGACCGCTGCAGTACTACGCTCTTGAACCAACACTAGTGTCAACAGCTTGTTATTTGGATAGCGGATAATGCTTCAAGTCTGATTGGCACCTCCACAAACACCCTGTCTTCCACACGGTCAATTGTCAGTAGCCGTGATACTGCACCGCACATTTCCCAACCTGATCCTCCTTCCTACCAACTGGCTGAGTGCACGTCCACGGACATTACTGATCCCACACTTAGACACTCGGAAGTCCAGAAGTGTGTACCCATGGGTCAGTGGAGGTACATGGCAAATTCCCATTACAAAATTTAAATTCAGTTGTCATTTGTTGGTGGTGTGGTGAAGTCTGGCCCAATCCAACCCTTGTTCATCTTGATCTCAGTCAGCCTGTCAGCATTTTCAGTTGACAGGCGGTTGTGTTTATCAGTAATGATTCCACCTGCGGCACTGAAAACACGCTGTGACAAAATGCTAGCGGCAGTGCAGGCCAGGACTTCCAAGGCGTAGAGAGCCAATTCATGCCACGTGTCCAGCTTGGAGACCCAATAATTGTAAGGCACAGAGGAATCTCGCAGTACAGTTGTTAGATCGGCAAGGTACTCCTTCAGCATCTGACCAAACTTAGCATTTCTTGTGTCACTACCCCGCACCTCAGGGGCTGTGGTACGTGAGGGGCTGAGAAAACTGTCCCACCTCGTAAAGACTGTTCCCCTACCTTTGGCGGATTGGACTTGTGCCCCTCTCGGCCGTACGCCTTGGTTGTCCACCGATTCCTGACCTATGCCGCTAGCGTTTTGTGAGGGGAATGATTTGCCTACTTCCGTGACTATGGCCTTCTGGAACTGCTGCGTTTTGGCTGACCTCGCCGCCTCAGGAATGACAGACATAAAGTTCTCCTTGTACCGTGGGTCTAACAGTGTTGCCAACCAGTACAGATTGTCGGCCAAGATGTTCTGAACGCGAGGGTCACGAGGCAGGCAGCTTACCATAAAGTCAGCCATGTGCGCCAGACTCTTAACAGCCATCACTTTAGTATCCAGACCAACACGATGACTGAACATGCTGTCCTCCTCCTCCTCCTCATCTCCCCTGTCCTCTGGCCAGCCACGCTGAATCGAGGGTATGACTGGTGTGCATGTCATATCCTCAATTTGGCCAGAGAGTTGCTCCATGTCTTCATCCTCCTCCTCCTAGTCATAGTCCTCCACTGCACGTTGTGATGAGATGAGGCTGGACTCTGTGTTTTCACCCACACCCACTACTGTTTCTTGCTCCAAGTCATCGCGCTCGGCCTGCAATGCATCCTCTTTGTTTTTCAGCAGAGACCGTTTTAGAAGGCAGAGTAGTGGTATGGTGACGCTAATAATGGCGTCATCGCCGCTCACCATCTGGGTGTGAGTCCTCAAAGTTTTGGAGGACGGTACATAGGTCGGACATCCATCTCCACTCCTCAGGTGTTATGTGTGGAGTTTGAACCATTTCCCGACGGCTTAGGTGATGCAGGTAGTCAACAACTGCCCTCTTCTGCTCACATATCCTGACCAACATGTGCAGAGTTGAATTCGAACGCGTGGGGACATCACACACCAGTCTGTGGGCCGTAAGACGCTAACGGCGCTGAAATCCGCCAAGGTCGGCTGAAGCAGCAGGTGACTTGCGGAAATGTGCAGACAGACGGCGAACTTTTACCAGCAGTTCAGACAGCTCTGGGTATGACTTTACAAACCTCTGAACCACCAGGTTGAGCACGTGGGCCACGCATGGAACATGCGTCAGCTGGCCTCGCCTCAAAGCTGCCACCAAGTTCCGTCCATTGTCACACACGACCTTTCCTGGCTTTAGGTTCAGAGGTGTGAGCCAGTGATCTGCCTGCTGTTTCAGAGCTGTCCACACCTCTTCTGCATTGTGGGGTTTGTCACCTATGCAGACTAGCTCCAGCACAGCCTGTTGCCGCTTCGCAGAGGCATTGATGCAGTGCTTCCAGCTTGGGACTGGTGTGGAGGGTACAGTGGATGAGGATGAGCAGGAGGAGGAGGCTGAAGAGCATGACATTCCGGAGCTGTAGAGTGTCGGTGAAACCCTGACAGAGGTAGGGCCTGCTATCCTTGGTGTGGGAAGGACGTGTTCCGTCCCTCGATCAGACTGTGTCAGAGCCTCACAATATTAACCCAGTGTTTTGTCAAGTAGATGTAGCGGCCTTGCCCACAAGCACTTGTCCACGTGTCTGTGGTTATACACTTCAGCCCCTGACCTTACCCCTGAGGTATTAAAGAACAGCAATGACTGTCTAGCTGCAGTTTCCAATATCATGTCCACTCTCTATTTGAAACTAAACCTTTCCAAAACTGAACTTCTTCTTTTCCCCCCATCCACTAACCTCCCTAAATCGGACATCTCTCTCTCAGTTTGTGGCACCACGATAATGCCTAGGCAGCAGGCTCGTTGTCTGGGTGTTATGTTTGACACCGATCTCTCCTTCTCCTCCCACACACAATGTCTCGTCCGCTCATGTCGCTTACACCTGAAGAATATCTCCAGAGTCCGTCCCTTTCTCACCCTGTAAACAACAAAAACCCTCACCGTGGCCCTAAACCATTACCGCCTTGACTATTGCAATTCTCTATTAAGCGGCCTCCCCCTCACCAGAATTTATCCTCTCCAGTCCATCCTTAATGCAGCAGCCAGGATCACCCATCTGGCCAATCGTTACTCAGATGCCTCTGCTCTGTGCCAGTCATTGCACTGGCTGCACGTATACTACAGCATCAAATTCAAATTGCTTCTTATCACCCACAAAGCTATTCACAGTGCAGCACCCCCCTACCTCTCCTCCCTCATCTCTGTCTATCACCCCACTCGCGCTCTACGTTCCTCAAATGACCTTCGAGTGACATCGGTAATAATCCGATCCTCCCACTCCCGGCTCCAAGACTTCTCCAGAGCTGCACCAAACCTCTGGAATGCTTTACCAAAAGAAATCAGGACTATCCACAACTTGCATGGCTTCAGACGATCCCTAAAAACGCATCTTTTTAAGGCGGCCTATCATAATCCCTAATAGAAGTCCTTTGTACTGTAGATAGTGGCCTATCCCTCTGGACATTACTCTTCTACAAACTCCACCAAACCAAAAAGGTCTACACAGACTGTATAATGACAATCCATGTAAGCTTAGTTCTATGCCCCATTTCCTCGAGATGCCTGGACCATCAGTGCAATAAGCCCCTGTACCTTGTGCAACCCCTATCCCGTTGTAGATTGTAAGCTCTTTTGAGCAGGGTCACCTTCATTTCTTGCTTTATTTTTTGTATTTTCTTTTTTACATTGATTCTATGCCTATTGTTTTGTATCCAATTATTCTACTGTATTTGTTCTCTACTGTAATTACTTACTGTATTATATTTTCTGTACTCTAACCCTACATTGTAAAGTGCTGCGTAATATGTTGGCGCTATATAAATAAAGCTGTATTATTATTATTATTATTAGGTGGACTTTGGCTGAAACAGCGTTGTTCAGGGCACGTGTGATGCTGTTGGACACGTGGTTATTCAATGCGGGGACGGCACATCTGGAGAAATAGTGGCGGCTGGGGACCGAGTAACGTGGGACAGCAGCCGCCATCAGGTCGCAGAATGTTGCCGTCTACACCAGCCGGAAAGGCAACATTTGTAGCGCAATGAGTCGCGAAATGTGATCATTCAGGACTGTGGCATGTGGGGCGTTGGCAGCGTATTTGCGCCTCCGTTCAAATGTTTGCTGAATGGATAATTGAACACTGCGCTGGGACAAGGACGTGCTTGATGGTGGTGTAATTTGTACGTGGGCAACTTCAGGTGCAGGGCCGGAGGCTTGTTCGTGGCCAGCATGGACAGGGGATTGGCTCGCACGCACAACTGGCAAAGACGTAGCAGTGACATCAGCAAGCACCGCTCCTCGACTCTGTTGTACTTTCCACAAAGTCGGGTGCTTGGCTGACATGTGCCTGATCATGCTGGTGGTGGTCAGGCTGCTACTTTTCGTACCCCTGCTGATGCTGGCATGGCAGGTGTTGCAAATGGCCTTTTTAGAGTCATCTGGAGCCAACTGAAAATACTGCCAGACTCGGGAAGACCTAACATTTGCACAGGCACCTTGTGTCGTGTTGTTGTTCCGGGGAACGGTTGCCTGCCTTATGCCTGCGTACCTGACCCTGCTTCGTACTGCCTGTTGGGATGCTATGCCTCCCTTCCCCTGTGCACTGCTGTCCTCGCTCTGCATATACTCCTGCCAGGTTGGGTCAGCTACTGGATCATCCACCACGTCGTCTTCCTATTCCTTGGCTAATCGCTGGACTGCTCCTCCTTCTCCTCATGTGCCACCATGATGACCGTTACAATAGTTTGGCTGTTGTTTCAGGTATACCCCCAGTGGCCCTCCTGCACGTCTCTATCCAGGGACAAAGAGGAGCCTCCCAATTTTTGTCTGCCCTGACCAAAGGGCTATACTAAAATACACCCACTTGAGGGTTACAGGCCCTCCTGCACATCTCTATCCAGGGACAAAGAGGAGCCTCCCAATTTTTGGCTGCCCTGACCAAAGGGCTATACTAAAATACACCCACTTGAGGGTTACAGGCCCTACTACATGTCTGTAAGCATGGGTCATTGTTGAACCTCCCAATTTTTGGCTGCCCTGACAAAAGGCCTATACTACAATACACCCACTTGAGGGTTACAGGCCCTCCTGCACGTCTCTATCCAGGGACAAAGAGGAGCCTCCTAATTTTTGGCTGCCCTGGCCAAAGGCCTAGGCTAAAATACACCCACTTGAGGGTTACAGGCCCTACTACATGTCTGTAAGCATGGGTCATTGTTTAACCTCCCAATTTTTGACTGCCCTGACCAAAGGGCTATACTAAAATACACCCACTTGAGGGTTACAGGCCCTACTACATGTCTCTATCCAGGGACAAAGAGGAGCCTCCAAATTTTTGGCTGCCCTGACAAAGGGCTATACTATAATACACCCACTTGAGGGTTACAGGCCCTACTACAACTCTGTAAGCATGGGTCATTGTTGAACCTCCCAATTTTTGGCTGCCCTGACCAAAGGGCTATACTAAAATACACCCACTTGAGGGTTACAGGCCCTACTACATGTCTGTAAGCATGGGTCATTGTTGAACCTCCCAATTTTTGGCTGCCCTGACAAAAGGCCTATACTACAATACACCCACTTGAGGGTTAAAGGCCCTCCTGCACGTCTCTATCCAGGGACAAAGAGGAGCCTCCTAATTTTTGGCTGCCCTGGCCAAAGGCCTAGGCTAAAATACACCCACTTGAGGGTTACAGGCCCTACTAAATGTCTGTAAGCATGGGTCATTGTTGAACCTCCCAATTTTTGGCTGCCCTGACCAAAGGGCTATACTAAAATAAACCCACTTGAGGGTTACAGGCCCTACTACATGTCTGTAAGCATGGGTCATTGTTGAACCTCCCAATTTTTGGCTGCCCTGACCAAAGGGCTATACTAAAACACACCCACTTGAGGGTTACAGGCCCTCCTGCACGTCTCTATCCAGGGACAAAGAGGAGCCTCCTAATTTTTGGCTGCCCTGGCCAAAGGCTTAGGCTAAAATACACCCACTTGAGGGTTACAGGCCCTACTACATGTCTGTAAGCATGGGTCATTGTTGAACCTCCCAATTTTTGGCTGCCCTGACCAAAGGGCTATACTAAAATACACCCACTTGAGGGTTACAGGCCCTACTACATGTCTGTAAGCATGGGTCATTGTTGAACCTCCCAATTTTTGGCTGCCCTGACCAAAGGGCTATACTAAAATACACCCACTTGAGGGTTACAGGCCCTACTACATGTCTGTAAGCATGGGTCAATGTTGAACCTCCCAATTTTTGTCTGCCCTGACAAAAGGGCTATACTACAATACACCCAGTTCTTGTTTACAGGCCCTCCTGCACGTCTCTATCCAGGGACAAAGAGGAGCCTCCCAATTTTTGGCTGCCCTGACCAAAGGGCTATACTACAATACACCCACTTGAGGGTTTCAGGCCCTCCTGAACGTCTCTATTCAGGGACAAAGAGGAGCCTTCTAATTTTTGGCTGCCCTGGGCAAAGGCCTAGGCTAAAATACACCCACTTGAGGGTTACAGGCCCTACCACATGTCTGTAAGCATGGGTCATTGTTGAACCTCCCAATTTTTGGCTGCCCTGACAAAAGGCCTATACTACAATACACCCACTTGAGGGTTACAGGCCCTCCTGCACGTCTCTATCCAGGGACAAAGAGGAGCCTCCCAATTTATGTCTGCCCTGACCAAAGGGTTATACTATAATACACCCACTTGAGGGTTACAGGCCCTACTACAACTCTGTAAGCATGGGTCATTGTTGAACCTCCCAATTTTTGGCTGCCCTGACCAAAGGGCTATACTAAAATACACCCACTTGAGGGTTACAGGCCCTACTACATGGCTGTAAGCATGGGTCAATGTTGAACCTCCCAATTTTTGTCTGCCCTGACAAAAGGGCTATACTAAAATACACCCACTTGAGGGTTACAGGCCCTACTACATGGCTGTAAGCATGGGTCAATGTTGAACCTCCCAATTTTTGTCTGCCCTGACAAAAGGGCTATACTATAATACACCCAGTTCTTGTTTACAGGCCCTCCTGCACGTCTCTATCCAGGGACAAAGAGGAGCCTCCCAATTTTTGGCTGCCCTGACCAAAGGGCTATACTACAATACACCCACTTGAGGGTTACAGGCCCTCCTGCACGTCTCTATCCAGGGACAAAGAGGAGCCTCCTAATTTTTGGCTGCCCTGGCCAAAGGCCTAGGCTAAAATACACCCACTTGAGGGTTTCAGGCCCTACTACATGTCTGTAAGCATGGGTCATTGTTGAACCTCCCAATTTTTGGCTGCCCTGACAAAAGGCCTATACTACAATACACCCACTTGAGGGTTACAGGCCCTCCTGCACGTCTCTATCCAGGGACAAAGAGGAGCCTCCCAATTTTTGTCTGCCCTGACCAAAGGGCTATACTATAATACACCCACTTGAGGGTTACAGGCGCTACTACATGTCTGTAAGCATGGGTCAGTGTTGAACCTCCCAATTTTTGGCTGCCCTGGCCAAAGGGCTATACTAAAATACACCCAGTTCTTGTTTACAGGCCATCCTGCATGTCTGTATCCAGGGGCATTGGTGAACCTCCCAATTTTGGACTGCCCTTGCAAAGGAAGATACTACAATAGACCCAGTTCCTCAAAATGGGCACTTTATTTGTAGACAGGGCTTCATGTACGTCTCTTGTCAGGGTCATCGGAGTGTCGCACAATGTTTTCACGTAAAATCTTTTATGTAATCACAAAAAGTGACATACACCAGCTGTATCTCACTATTGGGTATGTGCCCTTAACATTTCCACCATAAATATTCATTTTGGTGTCATTTTGGAAGGTTTTCTGGAGACTCCGTAAAATTAGCGTGAAACTCGGACAACATTGTTCACAGCTGTGACTTTTCAGTGATAAATGCTTCCAGGGGTCTTCCCCATGGTGTTGCCATGTCATTTCAGCACTCTTCTGAGACATTTGTGACATTTTTAGGGTTTTTCCAGGCAGCCGGCAGTCATTTCATAAAAATACTCGTGTCTCCCATAGGATAACATTGGGCTCGTTACTCGGGCCGAGTACACGAGTATCTCGGGACGCTCGGCCCGAGCTTCGAGCACCCGAGCATTTTAGTACTCGCTCATCACTATTTAGGAGTACAGCTGTCATTAGGTTGCCGGATGCCATTCCTATTAAGGGATTATAATTTAAGCAACCTCCCATATTTCCCAACCAGAAGTAAATGTGGTTGAAGTATATTTCATAGTAAATAGATTCTTCACTTTCCTTCCTCATTTTACTTCTCACAGATATTCCGAATGACTTTTGTTTTTGACCTTCAAACAAAATCATCATGAGAACAGTTTTCATTGTCCTATTTTAGGAAAATGACATTATACAATGATCCTGTTACTCAACTTGTCTAAATAGTTTCTGGAACTAAACATTTGTATGTTGCATATAAATGGAAAACGAGATTACATCATGGAGCACAGCGCTTTTTATTTGGATTACCAATTGCATAAATTAAGGGACATTTTTGGAAGTTTCATCTCTCATTTTGGACCTCTGGATGTCGGCAAACTTGATTTTTGCTATAAGACTTGTGATGTTGGAATCCTGATGTTTAACCAATAAATATTTCTCTAAAGTGACCCTTTCACTGACATGCCAGCTATAAACATGTGTAGTGGATGATCCTAATTAGATGAGGAACATTTCACCCAGGGAATCTCCTTTTCTAAAGCTGGTAAAGGATATATCATTAGTTTGCTGAAAGGTAACTTAGTAAAGGGCCCGTTACACGCAGAGATATCGTTAACGATATCGCTGCAACGTCACTGCCTTTGTGACGTTGCAGTGACCTCGTAGCGACGTCACTGCATGTTAAATCCTGCAACGATCAGCGATCAGCTCGCTGATCGTTGCAGAATGGCCAGGACTATTTTTCAGTTGCTGGTCTGCCTCTGTCACGCATGCATCGGCATGTGTGACAGGGGCAATGACCAACGATTGCCATTCTGCGCCCGAGACCCTGAACGATCATAGCGATCGTCGGGTGTCAGCTCAGTACTGGGTGATCGCTGATGAGATCTGCCTGTCTGACAGCTCACCAGCAATCACATAGCGATGTGCCAGCGTTTCCCATCGTTGGTTGGGTCCCTGGCACATCGCCACGTGTAACCCGACCTTAAATCTCTCAATGAAACATTGTTTTTATGGCTTCAAGGCAAAAACCACCACTATGATGCCAATGGTGTGTTATAACTTGACAAATTAAGAAACAATATAATGATACTGATACCTTAAAATGAAACTGTCATGTGCTCTGTGCCCCCAGAACCACCAGCAGTTGTGGGCACATATCGAAAGTCCCTTCATTTATTTGCACAAATAAACAGATCTTTAGAAAAAGCATTTCTAAAGTCTGTTTATGATATGCATAGGGCTTTGTCAAGCCGACTAGTCAGCCCACCTAGCATGTGGGCGTGATAGCCATTTATACAATATCCGGTGTCCTCACCAGTCCTATACAAAGCTTTGTTCCTCTCACAGCATTGAGCTTCTGAAGCTAGGTGTACATGTTCCAGCTTCAGAGAGGCATAGTGCACATGTTGCAAAGGGCTGGAATACTCAGCTAGCTGGGACAGAGGTATAATGTTCATGGTGGCAATGCCCAGCAGCTGTGACCCTGACTGCACATGAAAAAGGGGGTAATTACAGAGGAGAACCGTTTATAAAGTTCATGATGCCAGCTGAGGTGTCCAGCCAGGGATGGCCGGTGCGGCATTCAGTTACTCCCAGGGGATAGGTGTTGTAGCAGCTAGGTGTTGTACTGTCCTCAGTCAAGACAGGCACCTGGGGTGTAGTAGGAACGAAGGTGATGATCAAAATTGTGGTGCAGAATGCAAAGGTGCAGCAAAAGGAAACAAAGAGGCAGTTTCTTTAGTTTTTTACCTTTACTTTGCAATCAGAGTTCAGCAGTGGATCTGGGGTACTGGTTCACCAGGTCTTTTGGTCTGGCCAGTCTGAGAAGAATTGAGTGTCGCTCTGCTGGGTTAATTGTATGTCCTTTCTGATGCTTGTTCCCAGTTCACTACACCTCTGTAACTCCTCTAACTTTTCCTGAGTCTCTGTGGAATCCTTCCAACCAATCAGATGGCACAGGCTCTGGGAGGAACCGTACTCATTAGTCCTTTGGATGCCACCAAAGCCCAGACACATCCACAGCAGTGTGGCTACAGTACGTGAAGCCCAGTAGGCTCAAGGTTCACTACAAGTAATGAAGATCTGGCAGCTTGGGGTCCTGGCACCTCTCCTGCAGCTGAGCTGCTTGGCCTGGAAGCTGATGACCGATGACTCACTTACTCACTAACTACTCTTGCCTATCCCTCCTGCCACCTGACTACATCTAACCCCTCCCTCCAACCAGAAGTAGGGTCTGCTCTACTGTGGGTCTCTTCCGCCCTCTACTCTCTTGTCTGAGTTCAGGTGGTGTATGGATGTGTCAGGAGTCCAGCATAGGGCAACCCAAATCCTCCTCAAACATGGCACCAGTAACGATTACTTTAAGTACCATTGTGGCAGCCAGACCACAGGGACACAACACACATGATCGGAGGTGCGAACAATTTCCGATCATGTGCAGTGAGCCTTTCTGAAATCAGAACATGTACACCTGGTTTCTGAAGCTCAATGCTGTAAGGGGAACAAAGGTGCAAGCATACATAAGCTTTGTATAGTGTTGGTGAGGATTCCTGCTTTTGTAAGGCATGTTGTCAAGGGCGTGATACCGTGCTAAGTGGGCTGACTAGTTGGGGAACTAACGGCCTTTCAAAATTTTCTAAAGATCTGCTCAAGTATACTACTACATTTGGTTTGGAACGCAGCGTAACCGAGTGCAGCCAAACGCATGCGCACTGCGTTCCTATGTTTAATATAGGAACGCATGGTACCTGCATTTGGCTACTTTCAGTTGCAGACGCATTCGGATGCGCATAATTTGTGCACCCTCCTCTGCCCTCTAAACACAGCCTGTTGCATTTTTTGTGCGTTCACAAGTGCTTGTTTTATCAGCAAGTGACCGCAAGTGCACAAAAAATGCATGGATCTCAATAAATCCGCAGTGTACTCCGCATGACAGTGCAGGAGAATGCTGCGGATCTCATTGAAATCACTCCCGGTGGCCGCCGATGATTTTCCGGGAGATCAGCGGCGGCCACCGGGAGATCAGCTGGAGCAGCTGCTGATCTCCCGGGCATGGCCGCCGCTAATCTCCAGGCGGTGTAGATTTAAACAGCTGTCATATCAGCTGTTTCTTCAAATCTCCCGTGCCGGCAGCGTCAGGAGATCAGCGGCAGCCGGGAAGAGGAGATCTCTGCCGCTGACCTCCACCTCCCGGCCGATGCCGAGATCACTGATTGGCTTACTGGGCACAATACTGATGTGAACGCATGCGGAGATTCTCTGCTGCGTTCAGATGAGTATGGCAGCGTTTGCCCTGCATTTGCGTCTGCATGCCCTCCGCATGCAGACACAAACAGAAATGTGAAACCAGCCTTAGGCTGGCTTCACACCACGGCAAGGTCCAGTCCGGGGCTGTCAGGCATGGGGGAGCTAGCTGCGATCCTGAAACAATAGTGCCGTGCAGCCGCAGGTGTCCGGTTCCCGGATCCTCCCGGACCGAGGCAATCCTGGATCTGGGAGAATCCGGGCGAATCCGGGATATGGCATTTTAGGGAGATTTTTCTCCCCGGACACAAAAACGTTGCAAGCAACGTTTTTGTGTACGATGAGAAAAATCGGATTTCTCCCGGATTCCACCAGACAGATGGAAACCGGATGGCAGATAGCTGCATCCATAGGCTACTACGGGGCCAAAAACCGGTCCGGGGATGTCTGGTTTACACCGGACAGCCCCGGACCGGACTGTCCCGTGGTGTGAAACCAGCCTTAGGAAGGGGATTTTGATGACTCCCTGATAAATGCCCACAAGGAAAAATGCCCACCTAACCTCTAACCCCTAACCCCAACCCTGTGGGCATTTTTCTTTTGGGCATTTTTATGGTCACCGATTTTGATATGTGCCCACAACTGCTGGTGGTTGTGGGGGCACAGAGAACATTTCAGGTTCCCTTTATTGTCCTTATCATAGTAAAGAATCAATAGATGATCAAAGTTAAATATTTTATGAACATGATTAATTATAAAGCTATAAATCTGTTGATTGAGAGTAGTGCACAAAACCTGGACATGAAAAGATGAAAAGTGATTAAATCCATGGATCAAAGCATTTCTGTGATTCAGAAAAAAAACTGGAGCTCTACTTACTTTGGTTAATTAAATAAATTGTGTGCACTGGCCTATAATCCCTGGATCCACAGGGAGAAAGAAGAATATATTGTATTTATAATTCCCATCTCTCAAAGTGTCTTACTTGGCACATACATAAATATTTTTTATTATAGTAGAAATATTTTCCAGGTACAGCAAGATCAAAAGAAAAATACAAAATGAAACACAAATTTAATTTAGTGTCAACAGTCTCGTCTCGCATCTAAATGGTCGGCACTGAGGCTAACTCTTGCAGCACTGGGGTCCTGGGTTCACATCCCACCACGGATGACATCTGCAAGGAGTTTTTTTGTGTTCTCATCGTGTTTGTTTGTGTGGGTTTCCTCTGGGTTCTCTGGTTTATTCCCACACTTCAAAGACATACTGCTGGGGAATCTACAGTACAGTAGATTGTATCCCCAAAAGGCACAGTGCTGATGATGTATGGACTTAATGGTGCTATGTAAGAAAGTATAATCTATTATAACACTTTCCTTGTGTCGTCTGTCATCAACTTCTGCCATAATCGTGTCCTCCTATTACTCAAGTGATGGGAGTTCAAATATGGTGATCGCTGGCGTCGGATCTGACGACCGAAACCAGACTTTCCTTTTCTTCATATTACGAAACTAGCCCTGAAGACGCCACCCGCTGCACCCCACCTCCCGCCTTAGCTGACCTCTGATTTGCACACAGGACCTGTGATGATGTCACAGTCATGTGATCACATCACTGCGACATCATCACAGATCCTTAAATGCACAGAGAACAGCCAGGAACTGCAGCCTGCACACCCCAGTCCACACTCAATCCGCACTTTACTCACCTCACACCTCACTCACTCCTAACCTCACTCACCCTGCACCTCACTTACCCCACACCTCACCCTGCACCTCACTTACCCCACACCTCATCCTGCTCCTCTCTCATCTCGCACCTCACTCCCCCTTTCACCTCACTTACCCCACACCTCACCCTGCACCTCACTTACCTCACACCTCACCTGACACCTTACTCACCTTGCACCTCACTTACACCGGACCTCACTCACCTTGCACCTCACTTACCCCACACCTCACTCACCTCGCACCTCACACATTCCGCACCTCACTCAACTCGCACCTCACTCACCCCACACCTCACTCACCCTGCACCTCACCCACCACATTCATCTCACTCCTCACTCACTTCACAACTCACTCATCCCACACCTCACTCACTCACTCCACACCTCACTCACCTCACCCTTAACTCACCACGAATCTCACTCACCGCATTCACCCCACATCTCATACCTCACTTACCCCACATCTCACTCCCCCCACCACCTCACTCACCTTGCACCTCACTTACCCCCACACCATCAACCTCACACACCGGTGAACCCTGCTCAAGTCTCCCGTGTGTGATTCCCTGCAAACAGAACTTTTATTGCACCTTTACACACCCTGTCAGGAGCACCCCGACCCGCGGCGGGCTCATCCACCTTGCTGCAGCATCCATCCTCCTGACAGAAGTCTACTGCAGCGGTGTCCCATCACTGACCACAACCTGTGGGTGGTGTCACGACAAACCCCTGTAAAGATCCCCCATTACTTTTGGGCTTGGGACACGGTCCGGACCAAGATTGCCATGATACCCCCCGTGATACCCTGGTCTGGTACCGAGTGCCCCGCCCAGTAGGCTCCACACATGCAGTCCACAGCCTGCTCATCCCCGGCTGGTCCATGCAGTCTGCTCACCTGCACCCTGTCCATGCTCCACGCAGGCTGCGTCCACGTTCCCAGCAGCTCGCTTCCCCCCTCACCCAGTCCATGCCCCGCTGCTCGCTCAACCCGGTCCACTGTCCCCGCAGCTTGCTCACCCCTGCCCAGTACACGCTCCAAGGGGGAACAGAGAGACAGCATGTGGGGGGAAGAGAGACAGCACATGGGGGGCAGAGACAGCAGATAGGGGGCAGGGAGACAGCACAGAAGGGGACAGAGAGAGAGCACTGGAAGGGGCAAAAAGACAGTACAGGAGAGGGCAGAGAGATGGCACAGGAGGGGCAGAGAGCGACCATAGGGTAGGCAAAGAGCAACCACAGGGGTGCAGAGAGGCAACACAGGGACGGGCAGAGACAAGGCAGCATGGGGGGGCAGAGAGCAAGTGGGAAAAAAACAGACCGGGCTGAAACTGCACAAGGGCAGAGAGATGGCCACCGCCCCCAGCGCCACAGAGCCTGCCCCCATTGTGATTTGACCACCCACCCATCTAGTAAAAGAATAAATACAAAACTATATGCCAATATCGAAAAAGCAAAATACATATTTAATACTACTACAACTAATAATAAAATAATAACACTAAATAATTGGTTAAGGCCCCTTTCATATCAGTGTTTTTTGCCTAATGCGGCAGATCCAGCAGATTTACCACATCTGCTGCATCTGCCGCCTAATGGCCGCACTTGCAGCACGCTTGCGGCAAGCCCCATGAATTGTCTATGGGGCTACCGGTCGGGTGCGGCAAGTGCGGTTCTGCCAGATGCGGCAGATCCGGCACTTGCGGCGGTGAAAAAAACGCTGCTAACCGCGTTTTTTTTTCATTGCCGCATCTGCTGAATTTGCCAGATCGCGGCAAAACCGCAATTGCCGCACTTGTTACAATCACCATAGAGAATGAAGGGGGCTTGTCAAAAGTGTACCGCAAGTGCAGCCGTTAGGCAGGAGATGCAGCAGATGCGGTAAATCTGCCGCAGTCAGCGTAAAACGCTGATGTTTAAGGGGCCTAATTCATCATTTTATCAACTAATTAAATACACATCAGGATCCGACTTCAGTGGTTGATACATTTATGTACTAATAAGTTAATAATAATAATAATAATAATAATAATCTTCTATAGTTTTGTATCTTTATTTTGCTCAACCTCAATTCCATTCAAACACAAATACACACAGCCTAATCTTGGGATCAGTGGGATCCTAGTTTTCAGATCAACAGTAATCAGTCAGATATCAATTATCAAATGAATAAGTGATAACTTAAAAGCTTAGTACAAATCCCTAAAAGCAAACAAAAGGCTATAATAGTGAACTAAAAAGGAATAAGAGAGTGAAGCAGCAAAAGTCAATATGAGAAAAGGCATACCGAACTAGAAAAAAAATAATTGCTAATTAAAAATAAGTGGAACAGAGTGGATAAAGCATTGTACAACAAATGATATGTGCATATGATGTTTTTCCAGACAGATTTCACCTGGAACCTGCCTGAATAACCACTGAAATCTGATCCCAAAAATTATCATATGCACAGCAATTCAAAAATGACTTGCTTAGCATATGTTCCCAGTGGCGTAACTTCAGGCCCAGGGGCCCCGATGCGAAAGCTCCAACAGGGCCCCCAATTATTGCAAATCTTTAATAGTATTAGTCTTTTTCTATAGGCCAAATGGACTTTCAGGGCCCCCCTAGGCTGCAGGGCCCGGGTGCGATCGCAACCCCTGCACCTATTGTAGTTACGCCCCTGTATGTTCCATTATTTGCAGCTTCTTTTAGTAACTTCACACTTTAAAAGCTGTAAAGTGGCTAACAGTAGCTGCTTCCAGCAGCAAGTCTTAGTAAATATATTTTTAAGGGTAAGTGCACATTACCCGGCGGTTCGGTCGGCGGCTGCTGGCGGGATCCGCCAGGAAGCTCCGGCGCCGTCCACCGGCTTCCTGGCGGGTATGAGCTGCGGGAGCCGGGCGGTATCCGGCGGCTGCCCAGCGGGTTCTCGGCGGCGATTCTGCAGCGGCTGGAAGCAGCACATGATTCTGCTTGCAGCCGCTGCAGAACCGCCGGTTTTTAGAACATGCTCATTCTTTGCTAACCCGCTGGGAAACCTGCGGGTTAGCAACGGATGACGCTGGGTAACCGCCGGTATGTGCACAGCCTTGGGCGGGTTACATTAGTTTTAATGTTAATCCAAACGCCGGTTTGGATTAACATAAATTTAAATAAAACTAATGTATGCAAAACGGCGGTTTACACAGGTAAACCGCCGAAAACCCGCCCAGTGCGCACATACCCTAACGGTGCTATTGACATGAAATTCTCACCAGATGTCAGTAACATCCCATCCAACTCACAAAGGGAAATAAATCAAACCACAGGTGTACTTAAATTAAGTTATATGTAATAATAATAAATGACAAATGGAAAAAGTATTGAACACATGAAAGAGAGGTACAAAAAGCCATGGAAAGTCATGACAAGATGAAATCTGTCAGTAATTAGCAATCCTGCTACTTAGTGATAAATAATGTCAGCTGGTGCAGCTAATGGCCTATAAAAAGGTGTCTCCCTACCAAGGTGCAATAAAATGAGAAATAAAAAGTGAAATAAAAAATGGACCTGCACATCCTAACAGAAAAATATGAACCGGTGCAATTGATGGTCTATAAAAAAGTGTCTCATTTCCAAAGTGCAACACAAAAAAAACATCTCATGATAGGTAAAACCAATGAGCATTCATATTACCTTTACAACTTTACTATTTGTGCCATAATCCAGAAGTGGAAAGAATATCACTTCACCATAAACAGGCCACAGCCAGGTACTTCTTGCAAGTTTTTAGGGCCGCTTTACACACCCCAACTTCTGTGTCCAACTTCTGAACAGATCTCTGGTTGCAGTGAAATCATGGACACATTGTTCTATTTAGTGGCTGTGTACAAATGGAACAATGTGTCCATGATTTCACTGCAACCAGAGATCTGTTCAGAAGTTGGACACAGAAGTTGGTGTGTGTAAAGTGACCCTTAGACAGAAGAGTGAAAAATAATTATCCAAGAGCCAAGGACCACCTGTGGGGAGCTACAGAAAGACCTGGAACCAGCAGAAACAACTGTGTCGAAGAAAACAAGAAGTAATGCACCCAACCAAAATGGCTGACCACGCAAGACTTCATTGCTGAACAAAAAGCATGTTCAAGCACGTTTAAAGCTTACTCAACAGTTAGACAAGCCCTTAAAATTCTAGAAGGATATAGTTTGGTCAGATGAAACCAAAATTGAACTCTTCAGATACCATAATATAGACCAAATTTAAAAGCCAAAATGCACTTCATATTACCCAATAAACAAATCAACCATTAAGATTGGAGTTGGGAACATCATGGTGTTGGGCTGTCTTCATTATATTGCACTGACAAATTTCATGTAATTGAATGATGCAGGGATGGACAAATATACTCAGGCATTCTTGATAAAAATCTGCTGCCATCTACCAGAATGATGAAAATGAAACATAGGTGGACATTTCTGCAAGACAATGATCCCAAACACACAGTTGATGAAGCTCTCAGCTTCAGAGAAAGAAAATAAAGCTGCTAGAATGGTCTAGCCCAGTGATGGCGAACCTATGACACGCGTGTCAGCACTGACACGCGTAGCCATTTTCAGTGACACGCGGCCGCTGGAGAAACTACAAGTAGGACTCGGTACTCTGCGAGTTTCCCAGCGATTACTCGCACAGTAACGAGTCCAATGCAAGTCAATAGCAATCCTAGTTTTGTCAGAGTTTACTTTTTCTCCCTCGACTCGCTATTTGGATAAAAACCACAGACATGGAAACAGCAGCAAAAAACTGTTGCGAGTGGGGTTTCCAAAACGGCAATGCGAGCGCTTTCCGAGACATCTACGATTTGTAAATCACACATTACTCGCTATTACTCGCTTCCCCATTCATTAACATTGGACTCGCTAGACTCGCAACGAGTAGCGAGTCCCGGGCTCGGACTCGCTAGAGTCAAGCGATTCCGAGTAATTTAGGACTCGCCCATCACTAACTACAGGGCCAGGTGCAGTAGCTGAGGAAAAAAAAATGTGCTGGAGGTCTGTAGGCCAGAACAGCAGAGCTCCGGCACAGAGCGTCTAGTCCTGGGACTTCCGGTAGGTGGAACTTCTGGCTGGCGCAGCAGGGAGCAGCGGAATGCTGTGGGGGACGCATATCTGAGGCCCTGTGATCGCTGTCTGGAGGTCCAGTGATTACTACAGCAACCATCCTCCAGTGAAAGGTTCTGGGCAGAATCTGGGGTGTCATGAATGTGTGATTGGCCATTACTGAGATAAGTGAGGGGGAGGCTGGAAGAGGCCTGTGCTATGGGTGCCGTTTCCTGCCATTAATTTACATAAGGAACGCCATCTTGCAGCATAGTACAGACTCCATTTCACCACTATTATTGTTGCGCACCCTATTAATCCCTATTTCTGCTTATTAACTTTGCCCTTTCCTAAAAGACAGTTAACCCCTAATTGCCTGCAGGGCTATCTATAAATCTTCTGTCACTGCCCCTCTGATGGAGAAGCCAAAGATTAACCAAGGTTAAGTAAAGGAAGTGGTAGTAGTAGCAGTAGCCGACCCTTTCAAGAGACATGGACTGAGATGTATGGCATTATAGTAAAAAATGGCAGATCATTTTGCGTTCTATGTAGTGAAACAGTAGTAAGCAGAACGTGGAATATAAATAGAGATTTTGACAGATAACCTTAGTAGCGCTTGCTTGGCCTTGAAGTGTACAAAATACCAACCTTCAATTGAAGATTTAGCCAATGAAATTCAGCAACAAAAAAGTTACTAAATCAGTGATGGCGAACCTGTGGCAGTCCAGCTGTTGCTGGACTGCCACAGGTTCGCCATCACTGGAAGAATTCCCCCTCCCCCTCACTTATCTTAGTTCATGACACCCCACACAAGTTAAATAACAGCAAGACCAACAAAAGAAACCAACTGACAGATTAACAAAGAAGTCACTAAGCAGGTAAGTTAAATAATTATACATATTTGTTATTTAAACTATAAATATCGTAAAATTAGGTTTTGTTTTCTCAAGGTGACACACCACCCGAGTCATGCTCGGTTTTTTGGCGAATTTTGACACACCAAGCTCAAAAGGTTGTCCGTCACTGGTCTAGCCGTTCACCTGACCTGAATCCAATAGAAAATTTATGGAAGGAACTAATGCTCAAATTTCATAGAAGGAGTTATGAGGACCTGCAGGATTTGAAGTTTGTTTGTGTGGAAGAATTGGCCAAAATCTCACCTGAGCAATTCATTCCATTAGTTTCTCCATACAAGAGGCGTCTTGAAGCTGTTATCACCAACAAAGGTTTTTGTATGAAGTATTAAATAAATTTCAGTAAGCGTGTTCAATACTTTTTCTCTGCTCCTGGTACTGCCACTTCTGCGTCTGCCACCAGGCAACGTTGTGTTCACTCCAAAGGTGGGGCTGGTGATGTAGTAGTCTTACTTGTGGATGTGTTGTATGGCTGTCCAGCTGCAGTTATTAACTCTGACTTCAGCCATTTAGGAAATCCTGCAGTCTATTTGAATCATCTGTGTGGCCCTGCTGGTTGCCAGATATACAGTATTCCCTGGTTCACTTGGTATTCCTGCTTTGTATAATTGATTTTCCTGATTTTGTACTGTTCTCCAGCCTAACGATTTTGTACTTTTCTGACCTCTCGGCTTTGACCTGCTTTGCGACTTTTCTTTTCCTGAACTGCAACCCATCTATTGGCAGTAACCCCCTGGACCTTGCAATAAAGCCAGATCCCTGTTTAGGGGTTAAAGGGTGTCTGGATAGCTCAGGGTTCTGCCTAACAGTGTGGTTTGCACTTATTCTGACCTGTATCTCGTATTACAAGTACTGAACATTACAATTAGTCTCCTAAGTCACTGCATGGTGGTGTTTAAAGGAGATATTTCACAACAACTTATTCCAGTTAATATGTTGGATGAGAACAGTTTGGACTTGATGGGATGGGGTGGAGGAGGTGAAGACATAACTCAAGCGTCTTGCTGTTTTAGTGTAGTAGTAGTAGAAGTGTCAGCCAGCATGTCATTTGAACTTTGACTCTAGGCAAATCTTGGAGGTGGGAATCAGGACATTTCTTACACCGAGACATCGATTAGCTGAGTCAGGGATTATGAACATGATTATTGTGTGGTGAATAAGAACTGGGAACCAGATTGCTGTTATGTGGAAGTATTGCCATCACATGAAAGGGGTGAGGGCATTGATGATAGTGAGTGAAGCTTACGTCCGAACCAAAGATCTAACAGATGCAGATCTACTTTTTCTGCAGTCAATTTAGGAGCTGCGACTAAGTAGGAGAATCAATACTACCTGAAAGCTATTGGTATGATTGTAGTGAATCCTATGTGCAGTTATGTCAGGTGTAAGAAAAATATTTAATGTTGCCAGCTAAAATATTTAGCAGTGTGCAAGTTCTGCAGGAGGAAAATAATCCATTGACATCTCAGCATAAATCGACTAGGAACAATGGCTCTCCGTTAGGACATGCCTTCTTGTAATTTTTTTTCCTGCAGCCAAACCACATCATCAAATATCACCAAGTCAGAGTCCTCATTGTCATCATTGTTATTATTCATTATTATAGCGCCATTTATCACATGGCGTTTTACATGTGAAAAGGGGCATACATAGACAAGTACAATAAACATGAGCAATACAAGGCACGCACAAGTACAGAAGGAGAGGGAACCCTGCCCGCCACGGTTCACAGTCTATAAAGGATGGGTGAGGATACACTAGGAGAGGGTAGGGTTGGTTGTGCGGTGGTTCAGTAGACTGAGGATCATTGCAGGTTGTAAGCTTGTCGGAAGAGGTGGGTCTTCACATTCCTTTTGAAGGTTTCCACGGTGAGCAAGAGTCTGATGTGTTGAGGTAGAGAGTTCCAGAGTATGGGGGAAGCATGGGGGAAATCTTGTGTGCGGTTGGGTGAGGAAGAGATAAGAGGTGAGTAGAGAAGGAGATCTTTTAGAGGATTGAAGGTTGTGTGTAGGTAAGACCATATCACAGATGTATGGAGGAGACAGGTTGTGGATGGCTTTGTATATCATAGTTAGGGTTTTGAACTGGAGCCTCTGGACAATAGGAAGCCAATGAAGGGATTGGCAGAGAGGAGAGGCTGGGGAATAGTGGGAAGACAGGTGGATTAGTCAGGCAGCAGAGTTTAGGATAGATTAGAGTGATGCAAGAGTGCTAGAGGGGAGGTCAGAGAGTAGGAAGTTGCAGTACTCAAGGCAGGAGATGATTAGGGCGCGCACAAGTGTTTTTGCAGTTTCTTTGCCAAGGAATGTACGGATCCGGGAAATATTTTTGAGTTAAAGTCGACAGAAGGTGGCAAGGGCTTGGATATGTGGCTTGAAAGAGAGGGCAGAGTCGAGGATCACCCCAAGGCATCGAGCATGCTGGACTGGGAAAGTGAGCAGCCATTGACTTTGATGGATAGGTCTGGTGGAGGGGAAAGATGATGAAATCTGTTTTGACCATGTTCAGTTTTAGAAAGCGAGCAGAAAAGAAAGATGAAATAGTGGACAGACATTGTGGAATTTTGGTCTGTAAGGAGGTGATGTCAGGTTGTAATGAGGTGTACAATTCAGATTGTATTATTGAAATTGACACTGAAATGAACTGTGCACAGTCCGCACTTGTCCACCAGGGGGCATCAGTGGACTGTACAATCACAGAGGGTGGAAAGCCCCCACCATCTCTGTTGTTTACCCAGGAAGTGAAAGGAGAAAAACAGTGCAGATCCAGAGAGCGCAGCCAGGACAGACATAGGGCTCTTTTGCAGCCAGATTCTTGGGAAGAAATACCCTGTGAAGATCGTTGCTGCAACCCCCGGTCTGCAGGACCTTGCCTTACCGAGGGTCCCACTCAAATTCAGGACATTGCCTCCAGAATTCAGGACATTGCCACTGGATTACATGTGCAGGGGCTGTGACTGACATAAGGGAGCCATCTGTGCTACTGTGATCTCCCTTCTGCTCATCGGTTTGCCCCGAGACTGAGAGAGACTAACAAAGAAAGATTCTGTTACCTCCGGAAGGAGACCACAGAAGAAGACTGAGGAGTTTCCCCCTTCAGCGCTGCACTGGGACCCGTCATCGTGAGATCCCCAGGCCTGCTACGTGGGAGCGACACCTTCTTCTGTGATAGACTGGTACGTGATTTTAGGGAAAGTTAGGGAAAGATATCTCCATTGTTGTGTTTTTTTTCTTTGCTAGCTGCGTACCCGGAAGAAGTGAAGATCCAGAGGCTCCACCATATACATGTGTGCAGCTAGATCAGTTGACTGTGTTATAGACATGTTTTACAGTAAAGAAATGTTACTACCGGTTAAATCTGAGTATGGGGATTCTGTTGAGAAAGATCATACACACACACCCGCGGCCTTACCACCGATCGCTACAAGGTCAAGAGAGGTAGATGTGTGTGTCATCAGTGTAGAGATGATACTGAAATCCATGCGATTCTATGAGCTGTCCCAGGCCGAAAGTGTAGATGGAGAAGAGTAGGGGTCCTAGAACTGAGCCTTGGGGAATACCGACAGACAGGGGGCGAGGTGAGAAGGTGATGTGGGAGAGGGAGACACTGAATGTCCGGTCTGTTAAATTTAACAGGATCCAGGATAGGGCTAAGTCTGTAATGCCAAGAGATGAGAGAATCTGTAACAGGAGGGAATGGTCCACAGTGTCAAAGGCAGAAGACAGGTCTAGGAGGAGGACGACAGAATAGCTTGTTCTTGGCGTTTAGTAGGTCATTAGTGACTTTAATTAGGGCAATTTCAGTTGAGTGATGCAATTGTAAGCCAGATTGTAACCGGTCAAACAGGGGGCTGGAGGAGAGGTGGGAAAACAGTTCAAGAATGACATGCTATTCCAGCAGTTTTGAGGCATAAGGGAGAAGTGATATTGGGTGATAGCTAGACACAGAGGATGGGAGGGCTTTTTGAGGATGGGTGTGATTGAAGCATGTTTAAAGGATGAGGGGAAGACACCATTTGTAAGTGAAAGGTTGAAGAGATGTGTTAGGGTTTGGATGAAGACTGTGGCGAAGTTGGGGATGAGGTGGGATGGGAGTGAGTCAAGCGTGCAAGTGGTGAGATGTGATCTTTACAGAAGGGAGGAGAGCTGATCTTCTGTCATGGTGGAGAAGCTGATTTTGGAAGAATATGGCTGAATGTGGCACCCCTGCGGGGGATTGCCACAGGATCCACCATTGCAAGGAGGGAATTACACCTTGATTAGCACAGCACACCACACCTTCCACCCCAGACCTGAAGGGGGAGCTCTACTGGCTGCCTTAAGTCAGTTCCCCTTTAAGACATCCAGGCCTGAGGGGAGGAGTTAGTCAGTCTTAGAAGTTAATCTAGAGTCTACAGTGAGAGGGAAGAGAGAGGGGACAGAGGAGCTGGTCGCTGGAAGAGATTCAGGCCCAGGACCAGGGACCACTGACCACTGTGCGCACCCTAGGGAAAGGGTCGGAGGCAAGTGGAGAAAGAAGGGAACTAAGAAAAGGGAACCGGTTACTACAGCCCTTTAGTACACTCGGACACCGGAGTCCGAAGCTGCCAGCATTTACTGATACAGCAAAAGACCGGAAGACTCAGGAGGAGTTCAGCCCTGAGGAGAACAAAGTAAGAGACGCTAAACTGACCAGGTATAGCACCAGGGGCCATAGGAGGAACAGGGACCCTGCAGAAGGACCTCATTGCCAGTTTAGGACAAAGCCCAGAGAGGGAGAAGAAGCGGTGGGTTCAGGCTCAGGCAGGACTTACCCCAAACCACAGAGCACAGACACAGAGGGGGCCTCATAACTTTCTAAGGTGTAAGTCCCAAGTTGCACTGGGGACCTGGTTATTACTCTGGACTGTACCTGTTACTATGTCACCAGTAAAAGAAATTCAAACCACCCTGAAGGTGAAAGGCTCTCCACAATTATAATATAATTCAAACATAAAACTCCCAGGAGTCCAAGCCAAAGTGAAATGCGGTTTTATTAAAACAACACTATGTAAAAATGACAATAATCAAAAAAAGTCCTGTTCACTGGGCACTGCTAAGTTAGGAGAAGTGCTTATTTTTTCATATGGGTATATGCGAGGTGGGGCATTGCTGGCCGCCTCTGGGTGCCCGCTATATATCACATCAATAATAGCATAAAAAGAAAAAAGATAGCGGCACTCACCGGGCGTGTTTCAAAGGTGCTTTATTTGGGTACCCTCATTCCAGGGTCCCACTCAGGAGGGAGGGGGTGCAGAGACAGCAGAGATGACGGATCTCCGTTTCGGGGCTCCTACCCCTTCCACGGACCTCAATGTCCTGACATTGAGGTCCGTGGAAGGGGTAGGAGCCCCGAAACGGAGATCCGTCATCTCTGCTGTCTCTGCACCCCCTCCCTCCTGAGTGGGACCCTGGAATGAGGGTACCCAAATAAAGCACCTTTGAAACACGCCCGGTGAGTGCCGCTATCTTTTTTCTTTTTATGTAAAAATGACAATGTCAACAGGTACACAGAGGTAGGACCACATGTAAACAAAATTGCACTGATAAACAACAATCCTCAATGTATAAGGCAAATGCCTACCCAATCATAGTGCTTCAACAAAGGAATGCACAAACATACAAATTGAGGATGGAACAAATACACAGTTCATGGGTCCATACCTTACTGCGACCGCCCCCTGACGCGTTTCGCACCAGCTTCTTCTGAGGAGGGTGGTCGTACTAAGGAGAAACCGACTATTTATAGTAAAATCTATTAACCCAGCGTGCCATGTGACGTCCGGATTAAAAACCGGAAGTCGCGGGAATAAACACGTCATATCCCGCATCCGTGGTGACTAAGTAACCAGAGGTGTCATAGCCTGGCGCCCCGGCCAATAGTATTGCATGTCGGGCGTCCCTGCCTGCGAGTACATAATGTCGTACTGCAAGTTACGAGTATCCGCCCCCAGCGAATCGTCACCGGCCAGGTCCGCCCATAGGCACGACTCCCGCGTCATCCTGGAGACACGCCCACCGCCCCAGATAATGGAACGGCCTACGATCCCAGGAGAGCGCGAGCAGACACGCCCACAGCCGCCCCGGCCAGCGATTTACCACTGGGAGAGGATATCACAGGCAAGACATGGAAGTAAATGCTGGGAATAGAAACTGCATGTACATACATGTATATCTGTCTATATAAGGACTAACACAGAGATTTTTTACCTAATTTAAACAGTAGAAAATGAAATATAGCAGCATAAATACAATTGCAGAAGTAACAGTATGGTTATTAAACCCTCTGATCTACCAAGCAGCAATCAGAATAGAATCCGTGTGCAAATACACAGTGAACAATAGAAGTGCAATGGTGCATACTAAAAACAGTGATTAAGGATCAAAATGATCATATTTAATAAATACAGAAATGCATATATACCCATTCATACATGTTTTAATAACTCACATACACACCGGCCGGTGTCAACCACTATCCAATCACACTGACATATAAATACATATTACAATATATTAATAATACTACAAAAATGAAAAAGTGTAGTAAGTAATGGTATAAAAATTGCTGCATCATATCTTCTTCCTTTTTATTGAGTCTGCTGTAGGTTCTTTCATAAAAAGACAGATCTAAAGTTAATAAAAACAAAACACACATAAGTTACACATAAAAATTTAATAAAAACGGTTACTCATATTTAAAATCCTTCTACAAGAAAGGGGCAAAACTAAGAACATCATTGAGGCCATGGGGACGGACACATCCCACCTTTAATATCCATTTAGCCTCAAGTTGGGCAAGGCATTTCTTCCAATCTCCGCCTCGTATGTTCTGGTGAATTTTGTCGATGCCAAAAGCCTTAAAAAGGTTGGCATTACACTGATGGGTGGTTTTGAAGTGACGTGCTATTGGTTTCAATAGGGAAAGATCATCTACCGATTCAGCTTTGATGATATCTAAAACGTGCTCCCGAATTCTAACCTTGAGTTGCCTGGACGTTAATCCAACATATTTCAAATTACAAGGACAAGTGGCCATATATACTACACCTACCGAACTACACGTGATGTTTTGTGTAACCTTAAATTTCTTGTCACCGCTACTTGTATAAAACTCCTTAGTTCTTACTAGGTTAGGACAAGTAACGCATTTTCCACATGGAAAGAAACCCCATTTTGGACCACCGGCACCAAAAATGCCTTCCTTTCGTGGTTGTTCATACAGGCTATGTGTCAAAATATCTTTCAAATTGGGGGATCGCCTATATGTGATAGTAGGATGCTTCTGTATATATCCATTCAATCCAACATCTGATGTGAGTAGTGGCCAATATTTTCCAAGTATATTCTCTATTTTGTGTTTTTGACTGTTAAAGTCTGCTATCAACCGTACCTGTTCATCACATTTCTTCTTTGATCTAATTTGAAGTAGATCGTTCCTGTTTGTCTGGCTCGCTCTCTGATATCCACGTCTGATATTTCTCCTTGAGTAACCTCTATCCAAGAATCTCACGGACAAATCCGACGCCTGTTGGTGGAATAAAGCGTCAGAGGAGCATATTCTCCTTGTACGGAGAAACTGTCCAACTGGTATGCTCTTTATTAAATGTGCAGGGTGAGCAGATGTAGCATGCAATAGTGCATTACCAGCAGTACATTTCCTATACAGATCGGTTACAATTTCTCCATTGGCACCCCTCTGTACCTTAACATCAAGGAAGTCAACCTCCGTCTTGCTGTAGGTCATAGTCAACCTGATGTTCTTCTGATTATCATTGAGCTCCTCCACAAATTCCTTTAGTTCAGACTCTTGACCCTGCCATATAATAAACAGGTCATCAATGAATCTTGTCCATAGAATCACTTTATCACTCAAATATGATGGATTAGAGAGAAACACTTCCCGCTCCCACGCCCCCAGAAACAGGTTAGCATATGAGGGCGCAAAAGCCGCCCCCATAGCCGTACCCTGCTTCTGGAGGTAAAATTTATCGCGGAACACGAAGAAATTGTGCGTCAATGCAAATTCCAGTAAACGAATCAGAAAAGACACAAAATCCGTCTCAAGGCTAGACATAGCCAAAAACAATCCCGTGGCCTCAATGCCATCACCATGGCAAATAGAAGTGTACAAGGATTCGACATCCAAGGTCACCATCCACATATCATCATCAAGAATAACACCATCCATTTTTCGTAAAAAATCATTAGTGTCTCGTAAATAAGACGGCAAAGTCTCCACTATTGGTTTTAAAAAATAATCTAGATATTTACCTGCCTGTTCACGTAGACTACCGTTTCCGGAAACTATGGGACGCCCCGGTGGATTCTGGGTGTTCTTATGCACTTTAGGCAATAAATACAAGCAAGCCGTCTTCGGTGTTGTAGATGTTAATCCCTCCATGGTGTCCTTGGTAATGGTTCCTGCCTGAAACGCCTCCTCCGTCAGATCTCTCAGTTCCCTAGAGAATGATAATGTTGGATTAAACGTCAACTGATTATAGCACATTTTATCATTCAATTGACGCATTGCCTCTCAATTGACGATTCGCTGGGGGCGGATACTCGTAACTTGCGGTACGACATTACGTACTCGCAGGCAGGGACGCCCGACGTGCAATCCACCGCCCTGTCTGCAAAGACACAACTACTACTCCCCTCATCTATCCCCGCTGCCCTGAGGTAAAGCTCCCCCTGTGGGGAGCTGTACCACACTCTGCTGCACCCACCATCACCTCAGCGGCCGGCTGCTGCGCTGGTATACCCGTTACCAGGTACCATAGATGGCGTCACGTTAACAATCCTCTTTATCTCCCCCACCATTCCCCGCCATTGAGGATCCAGGGCACAGGACCAGGGACCGACCAGCCGTGATCCCCCATTGAAGCCGCCATCAGCCCTGGTACCCGAGTATACCATACCCTGTCGACGGCCTCAGTGAGCAGTTATGAGGAGGGATATAGGGGGCATCAGGACAAAGCTTTCTCTGATGTTATCAATCTGCTTGAAGAAAGAGGCAAAGTCTTCAGTAGAAATGAGAGGGGGGGAGGAGGTGCTCGGGGATGGAGGAGAGAAATTAAGTATTGAAAAACTGTTTAGGGTTGTGAGACAGGGAGGATATGAGGGATGAGAAGTAAGTTCCTTTGCGGCAGTGAGCGTGGATTTGAAGTTGGCGAGGGACTGCTTGTATGTGACAAAATTCTCAGTAGAATGGGATCTCTTCCTTCTCCACTCCGCTATCTTGGAGGCTCTTCTCAGTTCTTTGGCCAGGCTGGTCAGCCAGGGTTACCTGTTTTTTGTTCAAGTTTTCCTGTACACGAGGGGGTGGCTGAATCAAGGTCTACTGTACTTGTGGTGTTATGTAAAGTGGCAGCAGCATCTGTGTCATGTCAGGAAGCTATCTCTGTGAGAGGGAGAAGGGACTCTGAGAATCAGTGTAAATTAAGGTGTTTGAGGTTTTTGCGAGAATGATTGAGTTTGTGGAATGGGGGTTGTGTAGTAGGAGAGGAGAGGGAAGAGAGTGTCAGTAGGTTGTTGTCAATAAGGTAAATATACTGGCACACCAACCTATATAATAAAGTTCAAAAGAAAATTCAATTTCCGTTCTTATTTCTTTATTAATGAAAATCGTCCACAAGAAGAATTTTTCTAGCGGAAATGACGTTTCGACTATTACATTGCATAGTCTTTCTCAAATTGTACAGCTAGAAAATGTAACAAAAAGGAAAAGGAAATAAGACAAATGACAATCACGTGCATCATAAGTCATACAATGTTACAAATCACATGTATTACTTGTACACCATAGAAAATAAGAAACTAGAACATACTCAGCAAGCTATGTAAATACATAAAATAAAAAAAAATATATAAAAAATAATGAATGATAAATAATATGAGGGTGTTAGAACTCTATAGTTGCAGGTATACCTTGAAATTTTTTCTTGGCGAATAGGCAATGTGTGTTTTACCGTCACGGGATAAATTCTGTATGCTATAGTAAAAGAGAAGGCTAATAAATAATCAAGCAATAAATGTAGGACATATAACAGTGTGTTCCTCACTATGGGCCATATATAAGGGATAGATATGTAGGTCTTATTCCTTGTATTTTTTATCCACAGTTTCCCAGACAGGGTTCATGGATGTTAAAAAGTGAAAAAGGAATTGGGTAGCTCAGCTCGGTTCTGTTTTCAGTGATAAGCAGGTGACTGGGCCAGAGGAGCAGGACACTGCCGATTTAAAGCAGAAAATTTAAAATCTGCTTAAAAAATGAGTACGTTTATGGTGGAATAAAGCTGCCCTTAAGAATTACTTACAACACTCCATCATACCACAGGGTTTATGAGTACAATTCTTTCCCACAATCAGTACACAAGACACCGTCTTTGTGGGCAGATGGGAGGAGGCCCTTTCTAAATGTTCTGCCACATTGCATGAACTATTGATTGGGCAGGATAGAAAGTCTTTAGAGTCGTGGGATGCTGAGATTGAAAACATCAAGGTCAGCTAAAGACAAAACTACCTGAAGACGAATTAGATCCTTTGATAACTCTTTGGAGGAAACACTCAACAGGTGGGAATTGGAGGTCCAGGCGGGTAAAGCTAAAAAATTCAAAAGGGACCAAGCTGATAACCAGCACCAAAGAGTGCATCGGTGGCAGATGGGGAACAAAGACGTTGCACGCTCCCCGTCTGTTACGAGTCTGATGCGCCCCCAGGCTATGGGTTACTCAGGAGTCGGGTCGGTGCTGTCTCTCTGGGGTGTCACTGTAGTCATGACCCGGTCCCGTGGCCTGGGATCAGTCCAAAAAGGGGTTATTTACAAGGGATTTGTCGTGACGCCATCTGGGGTACGTGGTTAGTAGAACCACCGCTGCCGTATTCCTGCTGGGGACGGTGACTTGGGGCAGCGTGGATGGTAAGCCCTCATCGGGTAGGGCTGAGGGTTTCCAGGGCAGGAGTAGTAGTAATAGATGGGCCTGTTGAGGGATTGTGCTGGGTGTAGTGCACTTATTTTGCTGCTTCAGCTCCTTCAGCCAGTGTGCAGGGCTGACAGTCTGTGGCTCCTCAGGAGAGACTTTTCTGCAACGCTGAAAGTAAACAGTCTCAGGCAGTGATGATTGATATGTGACCAGTCGAAGGGCGAGAGCCCGAAACGGTCCGTTGTCACCCTCGACATCCCCTCCCTGCATCTGTGCTATGTCCCTGCAATAAAAGGACACCGCTGCTTCATCTATACCCCGGTGACTGCCGTCTTCTTTTCCTTGTTTGGTGTAGTCAGGCAGTGATGAGCTTACTGGGTACCTTACTTAACTTCTTCAGCATTAGTACGCAACAATTCACAGCTCTTTCCATACAGTTCACGCAATTTACACTGCTCCTGGCAACTCAAACTGTTCAGCTCAGGTAGCGTTTCTGTGTTGCTCCCTCAAAGTCCTTTCAGGCCCCTCTTTCAGTGTTAATATAGTACCTCAGCCACGGGTTCACTCTGGTCGTCGCAGACTCACAGGTGAATATCTTTCCCTTACAGTCAGGGTCACCAGTCCTAGTATGACGACTGTGTTCTTAGTCTGCGATGGAAAGTTATGCTGCAGCACATAAAGTTTCTGCCCCCCACCGGTGTGTGTCATGAATAGGATCTGGAATCCCCGGTCACCTCTTCAGAGCCGGTTCTCTGGTTTTGGCCTAGCCCTTCAGTGTCCCAGGTTCAGGTATTTGGGCACACCAGGCTCCTTTTGTCAGTCACTGCTTCTAAGGGTGCCTACGGCCAGCTAAGATGTGTGCTGCCGCCGGGCCCTTGTCCTCCCACCTTCTCAGCTGTGGGGACTCCTTCAGTCTCTTTCTCCTTCCCGTAAAGATAAAATAGGGAGGAGGACAAGAGGCGCAATAGTGCCCTATCACTAGTGACACTTATATACAGTGGTGGTGCTGTGAAGCTGCTCACCTGGTCCAGTTGTGATCCCCACAACTGGTTTGAAGGCGTTTTTGGAAACGATGTTCCAGCTGCTGCAGGACCTCCACCAACCACTGGATAGTGGTATGTATCAAAGAAATGATGGGAGTGCTGGTGTCTCACGGTCTGCGCTGCTTCAGGGTTAAATAAACTCACCAAAGAGCCAAATCAATTTCCATCCTTTTATTCCTCCTCTCTCCTACGCGTTTCAGCGCCTATCCTGGCACCTTCATCAGGAATTTCCCTGATGAAGGTGCCAGGATAGGCGCTGAAACGCGTAGGAGAGAGGAGGAATAAAATGATGGAAATCGATTTGGCTCTTTGGTGAGTTTATTTAACTCTGAAGCAGCGCGGACCGTGAGACACCAGCACTCCCATCATTTCTTTCTCCTTCCCGTCACATCCAGGCTATGGAGTGGGCTTTTTCTCCTAGGGTCTGTGCCTCTCAGGATTCTGCGCCTCCAGGGTACCCAAAACCTCCTAGAAAGTCTCTCTCTGTTCTGTTGTTCTAACTTCTTCTGCTCTCCTCCCCTTGGTGGTCCCGTGTTTTATCTACGGTGCCACCCACTCGATCAGTGCTACTTTACGCCCCTCCCACTTTGCTACACTTTCCACCCCTTGCCCAATCTAGAGTCCTAGATGTAGGGTCGGTGTTTGAGCGGTGTGAGTGTGTTTTCAACCACCTTGCTTACCTGGCTGCACTTCCCTCTTGTGGCCTCCTGGTCGCGGGGGCACCACGTTCTCCCGCAGCTAAACCAACATGTCCGCACGTTGACACGTCCAGAAAGCTTAATTATTTTTTTATGCATAACACAACAATAACATTTTTTTTAATTTCTTCCCTTCCGGGAGGCGCAATCTTAAATAAATAAATTAATAATAATAAATAATAATAAATTAACATACTAAATAGCATAATAAATTAACTATATACATTTTAACTGGGGCCTCTTACTCATGACCGTAGGTGATGTAGGCATCCCGGCCCTCGGGTCACTGCATAATGTGGCCAAGGTCTAACTCTCCGTAACTAGCACCTTACGCCACTCTCCTCTACCCCCTCAGTCACACGGGTATTTTACAGTGTCCTGTGGCGTAACAGCGCCAGTCTACGGCTCTACCGCACATTATAAAAGTTCCAAAAAAGTTAAAGTTCTCAAAAAGTGTAAGTTCAAATGATCACTATTCTGCATTATTCTTAAGTGCCTGTTCTATTCATTATAAAAGCTTTGCTATAAAACCAATAGAGAGCACTCAAGGTACTCAACTATATACACATCAAAGTTCGTACCACACATCGTCCATGACATCAAAGTCTTTCAAAACATTATTAAGAAAAGGGGAAGGCTACACACACATTCAGGATAGGGATGGGGACACCAAGGAAAACATCACATTCTCACTTACTCAAAAACTGTTGTTGTTGTCCCGGGTACAACTACTCCTTCTTCTTTCCTTCCTACGTTGGCATCTTCCACAGTAGAATCTTGACCTGGCCTCCTTCACTGTCCTCTGCTGTGTCGGGGAAGCCCATCAGATCTGCTCCCCTATTCTGCCAGCAGCAGAGCATGATCTCCCCACTCACCTCCTGTGTCGAGGGCGCTGGCCTGGGCAACTCTCCTCCAAGGTCCCCAGTAGGTAATCCAACCGCATTGGCCCTGCGCACTCTCCTGCAGGCCAGGAATCTTCTCTGCGACCACCCGTCCGGGTGCCGCTCTCTCCCCTGGGGACTTGCTCTTCTCCTCGCCCGGGTTCGTCCACCGAATCTCGCTGCCATTGGCCCGTCGGGATCAGTCTCAATATCCCCCTCCTAGTATCCATCTCCGGGTACTCCTCTGCTTCCGTCCGGAGGTCTACATGCTGTAATGGCGGCTGCTCGCCATGCTGTTCATGCTCTCCTCCCTTTCCTGGGGATTCTTGCTGTGCTGTCGGCCGACCCAACCCCAGGTGGGGTTACATCAAGTTGATTGGCATTGCGCTCCCCCAGAGCGAAGGATGGAAGGGGCGGGATCGTCTTTTCCCAATCCTTGCTGGCTTGAACCACGATGAGGGGCACTGGCACGCCCCGCGCCATGCACATGGTGTCAGTCTTTTTGGGCCGCCAATATGGGGATCATATTTGCAAAGTTCAAACACAAGTTCAATAAAATCTTTTTGGCACATAGTACCCGGGTTTCACAGGCACGGTATCCTGTTCGTGATGCCAGAAAACTGATGCGCCCCCAGGCTATGAGATACTCGAGAGCTGGGCCGGTGCTGTCTCTCTGGTGTGTCACGGTAGTCATGACCCGGTCCCGTGGCCTGGGATCAGTCCAAAAAGGGGCTATTTACAAGGGATTTGTCGTGACGCTACCTGGGGTATGTGGTTAGTAGAACCACCGCTGTCGTATTCCTGCTGGGGACGGTGACTTGGGGCAGCATGGATGGTAAGTCCTCCTCGGGTAGGGCTGAGGGTGCCCAGGGCAGGAGTAGCAGTAATGGATGAGCCTGCTGAGGGATTGTGCTGGGTGTAGTGCACTTACTTTGCTGCTGCAGCTCCTCCAGCCTTTGTGCAGGGCTGACAGTCTGTCGCTCCTCAGGAGGGACTTTTCTGCGACGCTGAAAGTAAACAGTCTCAAGCAGTGATGGGCTTACTGGGTACTTTACTTAAGGTCTTCAGCATTAGATCACAACAGTAAAAAGCTTTTTCCATACAGTTCACACAATTTACACTGCTCCAGGCAACTCAAACTGTGCAGCTCAGGTAGCGTTTCTGTGTTGCTCCCTCAAAGTCCTATCAGGCCCCTCTCTCAATGTTAACGTAGTACTTCACCCACGGGTTCAGTCTGGTTGTCGCGGACTCATGGGTGAATATATTTCCCTTACAGTCAGTGACGGCTGCAGCACATAAAGTTTATGCCCCCCCCCACCGGTGTGTGTCATGATTAGGGTCTGGAATCCCCGGTCACCTCTTCAGAGCCGGTTCTCTGGTTTTGGCCCAGCCCTCCAGTGTCCCAGATTCAGGTATTTGGGCACACCAGGCTCCTTCTGTCAGTCACTGTTTCTAAGGGTGCCTCCGGCCAGCTAAGATGTGTGCGGCTGCCAGGCTCTTGTCCTCCCGCCTTCTCAGCTGTGGGGTCTCCTTCAGTCTCTTTCTCCTTCCTCTCACCTCCAGGCTAGGGAGTGGGCTTTTGCTCCTAGGGTCTGTGCCTCTCAGGATTCTGCGCCTCCAGGGAACCCAAAACCTCCTGGGAACTCTCTCTCTGTTCTGTTATTCTAACTTGTTCTGCTCTCCTCCCCTTGGTGCTCCCGTGTTTTATCTATGGTGCCACCCACTGGATCAGTGCTACTCTATGCTCCACTTTACTACACCCACCACCCCTTGCCCAACCTAGAGTCGTAGATGTAGGGTCGGTGTTTGAGCGGTGTGGGTGTGTTTTTCAACCAACTTGCTTACCTGGCTGCACTTCCCTCTTGTGGCCTCCTGGTCGCAGGGGCGCCACAAGTGTGTCCTCTGTGTCGGAGGGATAATGTGCAGATTTTTTAGGAAATCGGGGGGCGTCAGCCCAAACACCAGGAAGCGAGCCTGTTGGTCCATTCCCTTGGAATCAAGGGCAAAGATATCCTCAAAGGTACAGCATGAGGAAGAGGCATCCACGCAAGAAGATTTAAAGGTAATTAATCTTTCTAGCCATATATTTACCAAATCTCAAATGTTAGTCCTCTCACGTAGTCTGTCTTTTTCCCTACTGAGAAATTTGATTTCTTTATGGTCGTAAAGGATCTGGAGGAAGCAATATGGGACTGATGCCGTTTCATCATCCTCTGATGCTGAATCACAAACTTTTTGTGACTTGCATTCTCTAATATATGAGAATCAGAGCAGTGAGACTATTAGGGTTCCCGTACATCTGCACAGTCTTTCTAAACACTTCCCTCCCTTGGCCGGTTGTCCACAAATTGGTATCTTTCTGCATCTGGTCAAGCAGGATCTGAGTACATTACAAGTATCAATCAGTAATGATAATTTGATCAGGGAGCAGAGACGTGCTATCAGTTCTCTTAAAGAACTGAAGAACGTTATAATAAAACCAGCTGATAAAAGCAGGAATGTGGTTATTAGGCCTGTGAATATGTACAAACATGAAGCATTTAGACAGCCTAATGATACCCGCTGCTACTAAAAACTGTCCCACAGCCCGATGTCCATCTTCAAGGATGCCCTGAGATCATTGTTAGATGATGGAGCTGAATCTCATGCTATTACTCCTAAAATGCGGGATTCCCTTCTTTTCGAGCACCCGAGAATTTCTACCTTTTATCTCCTTCCAAAAGTTCACAAAGACCCCTATCCCCTCCAGGGAGACCTATTGTCTCAGGCATAGGGGGTCTTTGTGAACCCATCTGCCAGTTTGTGGATTTTTATCTGAAACCTTGCATAATAACAGTCCCATCATTTGTACAGGATTCTAGGGATGTGCTGAGGAGACTTGACAGGGTGAGTTTGGAGGGTGACATGCTTCTGGTCAGTTGCGATGTGAAGTCATTATATACATCTATGCGCCATGACCAAGGACTTAGGGCAGCAGAATTTTTTCTGATTATGACCAACATTGGATTGGTTCTAAGGGATTCCATCATTAAAATGTTGAGTTTTCTGCTGAGCCATCATTTTTTCTTGTTTAAGAACCGCCCCCACCTACAGCTCCAGGGAACTGCGATGAAGGCATCCTGTGCGCCATCTTACGCAAATCTTTTCCTGAGGCTGTGGGAATGGCTCATTGTCCTTAAAACCCCTGGTCATGAGTGAGTAAGTTCATGGATAAGTTATATTGATGATATCCTGTTTATTTGGGATGGGTCTACATCGCAACTGGAGGAATTTTTATACCATCTGAACCAGAATGATTTGAATATCAAACTTACTTGGAAATTCAGTAAGGTTGGTATGGATTTTTTGGATCTGGCCATCACCAAATCATCGTATGGCAAATTACACACAGATATTTTCCGAAAAAGTACGTTGACAAACTCACTTCTTCACTTCTCCTCGGGACATCCTATTCCTTTAAAAGGGTCCATCCCATGTGGGCAGTTTCTCAGAGCGCACAGGGTTTGCTCTGATGATAATGTCTTCTTGAGATAGGCTATCCTTGAGGGGAAATGTAGGAGGAGAGCGTATTTACCTCAGGATGTACAAATAGGGGTACAACGTGCGTTTGAGAAGGAGAGACATACATTACTAGCCCAACATGCCGACACCAAAAATATAAAAGGGTGGGGGACAAGAGGCGCAATAGTGCCCTATCACTAGTGACACTGAAAGAATTAGAGTGATGCTGTGGAGCCACTCACCTGGTACAGTTGTGATCCCCACAACTGGTTTGAAGGCACAGAAATACTCCAAGCTGCTGCAGGACCTCCACCAACCACTGACCAGTGGTGATATCCAGAGAAATGATGGGAGTGTAGGTGTGTCATGGTCCGCGCTGCTCCAACGCGTTTCGGCGCCCCACCTGATCCCTGAGGAAAGCGCCAGGTGGGGCGCCGAAACGCGTTGGAGGAAGGAAATAAAAGGATGGAAATCTGATTGCTGATTTTCTGACTCTTTGGTGATTTTTTTTGAGCCTTGGAGCAGCGCGGACCGTGACACACCTACACTCCCATCATTTCTCAACATGCCGACACCAGGCATAGTGGGGGAGAAAATGTTGCGAGATTTATTACTACTTTCAATACCAACTCGAAGCAAATTCGTTATGTGTTTTCCACACACTGGCCTGTTCTGTTATCCGACGGAGACCTGTCCCGTTCTTTACCTCAACATCCCGATATAACATGGCGGCGGTCCCATAATCTCAGAGACATCCTCACCACGAGCCACTACGTGCCCCCTCATAGTAAATACATTTTTGACAGCAGAGGCCCACCATGGGGTACATACCCAAGTGGAGATTGCTCTGCTTGTAGATACATCCCCAAGAGTCATGAATTTCATGACTCGGAGGGCACCAAGGATTTCAAGATCATACATCACGGCACATATAGCACGTAGGCGATTGTTTATCATGCCACGTACCCATATGGCCTGATATATGTGAGGAAGGCAACAAGATCGCTGAGGGTACGGGTTTAGGAGCATGTTAGTGACATTAAAATGCGGCTGGTGTTCTGGATGTTGAGAAGATCAAAGCAATCCCTAGGCATTTTCTTAACAGCCATGGTTGCAATCCGAAGGTTCTAGTTGTTAAGGGAATTGACCGTGTTTACATGGGAGCAAGAGGGGTGATGTTACACGCAGCTTCCTCCAAAAAGAAGCAAGATGAATCACGTTATTAAATACAATATCACCATAAGGGCTCAATTAGGCAGTGAGCTTTAAATCCTTTTTTTGAGATAGCCTTTAGTTTTGATGTTTTTAGTGGTGCTGTGGGTTCACTATTTTAATTGTTGTTTTTTTCTGGTTTTAATTTTTCCCTTTTGTATGTACCCCATCTAGGTTCTTTTTTTAGGTCACTTATTATGGAGTAGATGTATACAAGGAGGATGGAGATGTTTGCTACCAGACCATGTTTGGTCTACTGATGCTTGCCCTCGTATATGCAGAATCATCTCCTGATGTGATATTTCGGGACTACAAATGTTTTTTCTATTGGCTGATGATAACATATGCATTATGGAAGTAGATGAGAATATTGAAAGAAGCATATATAATGTTGTTTTTCGACATTTTCTGAGATGTAGGTTTATAGGTCGATAAAATCCTGTTGTCTAGAGAAATGATGCATACAGGAGTCTGTGTTATATATCTGATGGTGAGATTGGCAGCTGTACACTGTGGAATCTCTCTATCTTGTGATTTTGAACCTTCCATTTGTGAGGGTTCATTATATTGCCTTTCATCCTCTGAATTACCCACTGGGAACTTTTTAGGTAATTTATTTATGTTATCGCTACTCATACCATTGTGACCTGTGTATCGTATTTGGTTCCTATTCATTTGTATCTCCCCCTGTGGTTCAACCCTTACATCGTTAGTTGCAAGGTTGATGGATGCCTACCAACCTGAGGAGCACATGGCATGCATGCACTGTGTCGGCGCCGGGTGACTCGTCGGCATGAATTGCCGGGGTGACGGAACAGATGCCGAAGTTCCTCCACGACGTCACTTCCGGTGCGGGGTGGATGTGACGTCCTGGCCAGCACGTCACAACATGCGGCATAGGCGCTGGTAATCTCAGCTGCGGGCAATTAGGGGTGAGATTGTTTATTATGGGCCATATATAAAGAGTGCATTTCCACACTTAACCATGCCTGCCGACGAAGCTTCTGAGGCAGTGACACGTACGTAGGAGTGTCTCCTTTCCTGGTCCTGGTCCTAAGAACTTTGATATCCACCATGTCTCAAGGTAATTAGATTTATATACATCTTTCCTGTTTCCGATATTATTCTCCTTGGGTAGGATTGAGGGCCTTAATTTACCTATGTCCAGGTGGCCTAATGGGGACTCATTATAATGGGCTCTCTAATAAAACCAGGAGACCAGTGCAGCAACCTATCTTAGTTTAGTGGTTATCTCTATTGTGTCCATGTCCTTAAGTGGTTTATCACTTCCCAGTCGTCCTGTGTGTCACCAGGTGATTTAATATATGAATTTCCTTGTATATATTTTTATTCTAATGAACATTTATAATTCCATTAGCCCATATTGTGTGCGACTCCTCTTCTCTAGTATAAGTGGGGAATAAGAGATTGCACTTTTTAGGTTATTAAATTCCTTACTAGGTGGAGAGATTAGAGGAGTTAGTAAGAAATTAAGTAGTATGGAGGTGAAAGTGAACCGAAACAGAAACATTGTAGTGGCTTTCTATCCTGTTACCGTCCAGTCAATTCCAGTCCAATTCGAGTCTAATTCGAAGTTTTGAACTTAGAAAACTGCACTTGGAAAAATGCATTGGATCAGACTAAAGTCTGGATTAGACTCATGATTCTGAACATATCTTCAGCTAAGGGCAATCAGGTGTGAATGAGGGGGTGGGTGGATATGGACTGACCAGATACTGAGAGTTAAATACAGGTCATAAAACAGAGGGAGGGGTTGGAGTGACCAGTCCAAGATATACCATAATAATCATGAGGAATGAAACACAGCATGGAAATGATAGGTAAGAAAATAGTAAAAGAGAGAGATAATGTGCAGTCAGAAGCCAGGGAAAGTTGTGTAGATTCAAAGCATACCAGAGAGAGATTATATGCAATTCACACAGTCAGAAACCAGGGAAAGCTGGGCAGATTCAAAGCGTATCAGAGAGACATTATATGCAATTCACGCAGACAGTCAGAAGCTACGCAAAGCTGTATAGATTCAAAGCCTATCAGAGAGAGATTATATGCAATTCACATAGACAGTCAGAAGCCAGGGAAAGCTGTGTGGTGTCAAAGCGTACCTGTGGGAAGAGGAAACAACCCGATTAGATGATACAAATGGTGATGATTATGATGATAACAATACAGCAGTGATGATGGTGAGGAATGGCCAATTGCATCATAGAACTTGAGTCTAATTCAAAGCTTTGCACTTAGAAAACTGCACTTGGAAAAATGCATTGAATCATGATCAGACTCATGGTTCTGAATATATCTTCAGCTAAGCTCAATCGGGTGTGAATGAGGGGGATGGGTGAGATGGGCATAATTAATTAGGCTAGGGTCGGACTTATGTCATGCATTTGCTAAATGCATGTGTTATTTTCATGTGAAAATGTGTAAAAATGCATGTGTTAACGCACTCATAGGCTCCAATGCAAAAAACGCATAGCAAAAATGCAATGCGTTTGACGCTATGCGTTTTTGGTAGTGCACCCAAAAACGTGGTCTGCAGCGTTTTTGGGCCTGTTATTGAAAACGCATGCATTTTTTTAAGATGGGAGTCTATGGGAAATGCATGCGTTAACACATGGTACATATATGTACCATGTGTTAATGAATGTGTTAAAAATGAACACAAATGTCATGGAAATGGCAAGGGGAGAAAAAAGCATCCTTTAATGCATCTATCAAAGGGATGCAACCTCCCAAATGTGACCCTAGCCTTATTTTTTGTTATACTCCAACAAGTCCTTCTTTTTGTCTGTTGCACCTTCAGATATCCATACCTGATTGTGGCCAAGAAACAATATGCACCCAGTCATCCGCTTGTGTGCTAACTCAATAGTCACCACCTGGTCAAGTTGGTTGTGGTCCTGTCACTGACATACCACTCAGTGGATTACACTACCTTTCAGGGTACCTTTAAACGCCGCAATTTTTGGTGGCAATATGAGGCGATCTAACGTACATGTGCACGTTTTTCATGGTTGCCTCAGATCGCCAATGGCACTTTTACATGCCGCAATTTTGCCCTCAACCTAAGGCGATGTGTCGCCCCGGAAATCGCCACACCAACAACGGGAATCATCCGGTAGACTCCCCTCGCCGCTTCACATGCCGCAATCCCCAAAGGAATGTGGGCGTACATGTTCAGTGGGGCGAGAACATAGGTGTGCCAAATTGTTTTACACCACGCCCCAAACACGCTCATTGACACCGCAATAGCGTTTTGGCCAGCCTGCGCTGGAAGGCTGGCTAATACCTGACGCCATTGACATTGTGTGGTGGTGAATGGACAGCTCTTCAAATGTGGTGCCCTGTGAAATGACAGCCAATGGGAACACAGTAGTCACCACCAATCCTGATGGGGCGCGGAATCCAGCACGCTGTGGCATGCCTATGGGAATCAATAGGTGATGCAGATTCCATCAGTATCGCCCGTTCACACACCAAAAACAGGGAATGTCGCCTTCATGATTGCCTCTGACTTTGGAGCAGTGCTCTGAAATCGGAACCAGGCGACAGGTTTTTTATTGCCACCAAATTCCCAAATTACACGCCGGTGTGTAAAGGTACCCTCTGGGAAATAAGGTTTCATGAAAGATACTTAGCTGCCATCATTTTTCATAGAAAGTAGTGCCACGTCTGTGCTCTCACATACAGGACAACATGGGCTAATTCCTGAACTTATCACTGAGCTTGAAAGTGTTGCCACAAAATTTCACACTTATGAGCTGTAGACATGTATCTCTTATTGCAATGATTTATTATGGTTTTACAATGTGTCCACGATAAATATCGCCTATCCGTGATTTTTTGATAAACTATTCAGAAAAAAATAAAAAGTCAAGATGGCAACCCTGGTCCTGAGTCATATCTGGCTTCTGGGCCCTGATACACAGGGGGCGTTGGGAGGGCTGGTGAACGCTGTTGGAAGTTGTAGAAAGGAAGCTGAGAGATCAGTGATTCTGGCAACAAATGTGTTGAACACAGTTGTTCCTTGAGGTTTCCTCATAAACCTGTTGTCCTTTGAAATTTGTAGACCTCATCATGTCCATTATGGAGATTGTAGTTGGCTTGTCCATCTTGATTATTGATGATTTGAGAAGTGTGCGGAAACAGTGAGTCACTTAGAGTACTGTTAGGGGCCCAAGGCAAAAAGTGCCATTGTGGTGTTTCCTAGCAAAGTCTATTAAACTTCAATGAAAAAAAGTCAGTGAGCTGATGAAAGAACATAGGACCAAGCACTACAAGAACCTTCATTTGTAGAAGATGACATCTAGTGGAACTCTGTGAAGTGGAGAGAAGGACAGTTTGAATTGAGATGTCCCCAGTCCTGGAAGGAGTCAGCTCTGAGGGGTCTGCGGGGGTTGTGAGAAATGTCAGCTCGGAAGGGATCCAAGTACAATTTGGGTGTGGAAGTATTTACCATTGGAGAAGCTATTGTTGGATCAAGGAAGAGATTAGTTTCAGTTTTCGGATAAACTTGTGACCAGCATAGAGATTGGATGTTCTGTGTCTTGTAACATTCCCTTAATAGTTTAATCTATAATATACCAGATTTTAAGAATAAAGTCAGATGCATCAGCCTTTGAACTTTGAAGTGTTAACTGTTGAATAGTGTGCTAAATTGCAGTGCACAATGTGAAGACAAGGGCCACGTCACACCTGGCGACATCGGCGGCGATATTTTAGGCAACGCTGGGGCGTGGCCTATCGCCACCAACGTCGCCAATGCGTCGCCCTATGTAACTAGGCGAGGGCGACGCATTTGACTGGTCTCCTGGTTTCACAGCAGCTGGGTCGATGGGGCGATGTGTACACATTGCCCCATGTAAACGGCCGACGGCAACCTGACAGGTGATGGGAGCCATAGGCGCCCATTGTACTGCATCGCCGCTGGGGTTTTGAGACACCCCGGCGGCGATGCCGCTTGTCAGATCGCCGGTGCGTCGCCGGAGTTGTCGCCCCATGTAAATGGGGGACGGCGACGCTGGTGGGGTGCCAAAAACGTGCTCGCTCCTGTCAGTCGCCGCCAACATCTCCGGTGATGTCACCTAATGTGATTTGGCCCTAACGCTGATGTTTGGTTTTTATAATGTTAAAATTGTTTATCAGGACTTGAGATAGATTATTATCAATGTCACACTTCTCTATTCCAGGTATTATTCCTTGTCAGTGTAAGGCTACATTCTGACTGTGTTTTTTTCTCTTGTGTTCTGCTGCGTTTTTAGCTGCAAAACAGGAGCTGTGAAAAAAAATGCACCCAAATAAACAGATCCGCTTTTGGATGCGTTTTTTGATCCGTTTTTTACCGCTGCATTTTTTTCCCCCATTTTGAAGGGCTGCTATGGGAAAAACGCAGGAGAAAAACACTACACAAATTGACATGTCATTTTCCAACACAGAGATCTCCTAAAGTGAAAAAACAGATCACTTTAAGGCGGCCGTCACACGCTGAGATATCTATAGCGATATTGTAAGCGATCACGTGCACGCGCAATCGCTTACAATATCGCTCACATCGCTGGTGAGATGTCACACAGACAGACTCACCAGCGATGTGGAGCCGCGATCTCGCTCGTTACTATGGTACACATCGGGTTACTAGGCGCCGCGCGTCGCTTAGTTACCCGACGTGTACCATAGTTACCATCTCCCAGCATAGGCGCGGTCGCTGGGAGATGGATCATCGTGGTGTCATACACCACGATGATGCAGATCGTTGCATCGTTCATCGCTAGATCTGAGAACCGAACCTCAGATCAGCGATGTCACGATCAAGCGATTTCACATCGTGAATCGCTTGATTACATGCAACGATATCTTGCCCGATATCGCTTAAGCGATCAAAAAGGAGATCGCTTAAACGATATCGGGCAAGATATCTCAGCGTGTGACGGCCCCCTAAAAGAGCACAGTCTAAATGGCAAAAATCAAAACCCATAGGCTACATTCAGACTGTGCATTTTTTTTCTCTTCTGGTCTGCTACATTTTTAGCTGCAAAACAGGAACTGTGAAAAAAAACACTCCTAAAAAAACTGGTCCATTTTTGGTTGCGTTTTTTGATCCATTTTTGACTGCTGCATTTTTTTCCCCCATTTTGCAGGGCTCCTATGGGAAAAACCTAGGAGAAAAACACAACAGAAATTGACATGTTCTTTTCAAGAACAGAGCCTCCTAAAGTAAAAATACAGATCACTTTAAAAGAACACAGTCTGTATGGCAAAAATGAAAATCCATAGACTTTGCTGGGATGTCAAATAATAATAATAATAATAATAATAATAAAAAATCTTTATTTATATAGCGGCAACATATTCTGCAGCGCTTTACAATACAGTGATATACAAACAGTCATAGGTAACAATATAAAATATACAATACAGTAAGTAATTAGATTAGAGAACCAATAAAAAAATCCAATACACTAACCAGAAAATCAATGTAAAAAAGTACAATATTTAAAGCAGAGAAACAATGTAAAAAATACAGTACAGTAATTATATACAATACAATAAACATAGAATCAGTGTAAAAAGTACAATACAATAATTATTGCAAAAGTAAAGGTGACACTGCTCAAAAGAGCTTACAATCTACAATTATATAGTGGTTACACAAAGTACAGGGGCTTTTTACAGTGATGGTCCAGGCACCTTGAGGAAGTGGGGGATAGAAATATAGTTAAATGAATGGTCACCAGCCAATCTGTGTAGAGCTTTTGGGTTTGGTTGAGTTTGAAGGAGAGTTATGACCAGAGAAATAGTGAATGTGCTATATACAGTACAAAGGACGTCTATTAATGAGCATGATAGGCCGCCTTAAAAAGATGTGTTTTTACAGAGCGTCTAAAGCTATGTAAGTTGTGGATAGTCCTGATTTCTTGGGGTAGAGCATTCCAGAGAATTGGTGCAGCTCGAGAGAAGTCTTGGAGCCGGGAGTGGGAGGATCGGATTAGTGCAGAAAGTCATTTGTAGAATGTAGAGAGTGGGTAGGGTGATAAACAGAGATGAGGGAGGAGATGTAGGGAGATGCTGAACTGTGAAGAGCTTTGTGGGTGAAAACAAGCAGTTTAAACTGGATCCTGTAGTGTATGGGCAGCCAGTGCATTGACTGGCACAGGGCGGAGGCATCTGAGTAACGATTGGCCAGGTAGGTGATCCTGGCTGCTGCATTAAGGATGGACCGGAGAGGGGAAAGTTTAGAGAGGGGGAGGCCGATTAATAGAGAATTGAAGTAGTCAAGGTGGGAATGGATTAGGGCTGAGGGTTTTTGTGTTTCCATGGTGAGAAAGGGACGAACTCTAGAAATGTTCTTCAGTTGCAAGCGACAACAGCAGACAAGAGATTGTATATAGGAGGTGAAGGAGAGATCAGTGTCAAGCATAACACCCAGACAGCGAGCCTACTACGTAGGCATTATTGTGGTGCCGCAAACCGAGATGGAGATGTCAGATTTAGGGAGGTTAGTGGAAAGGTTGAGTTTCAAATAGAGAGCAGACATTATGTTGGAAACTGCAGTTAGACATTCATTGGTGTTGTGTAATCAGCATAGAAATGATACTGGAAGCCAAATCTGCTGATGGTGTGTTCAATCGGGGCCGTGTAGAGAGAGAGAAGAGAAGAGGGCCAAGGACTGAACCCTGAGGGACCCCAATAGTGAGAGGAAGAGGGGAGGAAGTGGAGTCAGCGAATGATACACTGAAAGAGTGATCAGAAAGATAGGAAGAGAACCAGCAGAGAGTGATGTTCTTTATGCAGATCGAGTGCAGCATAGAGAGTAGGAGATGGTGGTCAACAGTGTCAAAAGCTGTAGAGAGGTCAAGAAGAATAATCAGAGAGTGTTTTCCATTAAGTTATGCCATCAGAAGGTCATTGGTTACTTTGATGAGGGTAGTTTCTGTAGAATGTAGGAGGTGGAAACCAGACTGTAATGGATCTAGAAGAAAGTGGATGGAGAGGTAACCAGTGAGGTGGGTGTGTAGTCCAGGTACTCCAGGAGTTTAGGGATGAAGGGAAGATTGGAGACTGGTCTATAGTTATTTGTGCAGGATGGGTCAAGAGAAGATTCTTTAATAATGGAGTAATGATAGAATGTTTGAAGGAGGCGGGAAGATGCCAGAAGGGAGGGAGAGATTGAAGATTTTGGTTAGGTGAGTAGTGACGACCGAAGAGAGGGACTGGAGTAGGTGGGAGGGGATGGGGTCAGTGGTGCATGTAGTGGGATGAGAGGAAAAGAGGAGCTTGGAGACTTCTTCTTCTGTAGTAACTGGGTCAAATATGGAGATTGAGCCAGAGGAAATGTAGGGAAGAATGGGAGTAACAGCGCTTGGAGGCTGGGAGCGGATTTCCTGGTAAATGTCTATTTTCTCCATAAAGTAAGAAGGCAGATCATCAGCACAGAGGTCAGTGATGGGGGCCTGCACTTTAAGACTGAGGAGAGAGTGAAAGGTGTCAAAGTGTTTTTTTGGATTGTTGGATAGTGAGGAGACCAGGGTGGTGAAGTAGGTCTGTTTGGCAAAGTTAAGGGCAGAGTTGTAGGTTTTTAGCATGAATTTATAATGGATAAAGTTTTCTGGTGAGCGAGTTTTCCTCCATAGGTGATCAGCACTCCTAGAGCATCGCTGGAGGAATCGAGTTTGTGATGTAAGCCAGGGTTGTTTTACTCCGTGTTTGGAGGTTCTGAGGGTGAGGGTCGCTACTTGGTCCAGGGTGCTTCTGAGAGTGTAATTGTAGTGATTCACAGCCAGATCAGGACAGGAGAAGGAGGAGATTGGGGACAGTGATGAGAGGGTCTGTGAGTGCATGAGGGTTAATGGCCTGTAGATTTCTGGATGTGTGATAGGTAGGAGTGTGCTGGGGTGTGCGAGGATTTGTGAGCGTGAAGGAGAGAATGTTGTGGTCAGAGAGAGGAAGAGGTGAGTTATCTAAGGAGGTTGCCATGAGAAATAGCAGCAAGGGAAACAGTGTCTGAATCCTGGATCCAGGTTTCAGTGAGGGCCAGTAGATTAAGAGATTTAGAATGGAAGTAATTGTGCATGAAGGGAAGCTTGTTGCATACAGCCAGTGGATTCCAGAGAGCGCAATTAAAAGAGGGAGATAAAGGTGTGCATGTAATGGTAATAAGGTTAGTAGGGTTTCTATGTGACGTGGGGGAGGGGTTGAAGTTGGCAGAGGGCGGACCATAGTTGGAAGAGATATCACCTGACAGGAACAGCAGTAAAAAGAAAAATAGCAAATAATTTTTGGATTTAGGACATGGATTATTATGCAAAATTTTGGAATATGATGGGCTGAGAGTCTTCAGTAAACTTAAGATAGCATATGAGCTGTACATAGGGTAGGGCAGGAGAGAGGTGCTGATGTGAATGAGTGGTGATGGAGGGGGGATGGGGTGGTGAAAGTGGGTGGTGAGAGCACATAGGAAAACAAACAATGAAATAAAAGACATGGTAAAGATTGATAGTGAAAAGAGTTATACACATTGTTTTCAGTGTTCCTCTATCTAACCTTCCAGTCAACCCGAGTCAATTCCGGTCAATTTCTGGTCTATTTCGAATCTTGACACTTCTGTGAGACACGTCTGAAGCAGACACGACTGAGCAGACGTGTAAACTTGTATGATATACTCAAAGAAGTGAATTCAGGTGTGGAAGAAGGGGGAGAGTACTGGACTTCATTAGCACATTACAAATCAGGCCAGAGACACATGGTGACTCACAGGCAGCTAACACAAAGGATCATAAAACAGAAGAATGACAGGGGCAGTAGTATGGAGTGGTACATTCATAATAGAATGGGATATACTTCAGCAGGAAAAATACATCAGAACAGCAGCAAAGTTGGGTGCAGATGCATACAGTCACATGTACCTGTATGGAGACACAGAATCAACATGATGATTAGGTGATGATCAGAGAGGTGCAGATGGATTATGATACATGGCAGATGATAGAGCCCAATTGCTTCATATCATTTCTGGTCTATTTTGAATCTTGACACTTTTATGAGACACTTATTAGAGACACGTCTTAAGCAGACACATCTGAAGCAGACATGTCTGAGCAGACGTGTAAGCTTGTATGTCATTTGAGTGATCCATTTTCTGCAGTGAACTGCAAAAAAACGGATTAAAAAGAAGGATCAAAAAATGCACAGTGTGAATGTAGGCTAAGTAATGTGATAAAATGTGTTACCAGTTACAATAGCTTACAATTCTGAATGACCGCTGCATTTAAGAGGTTAAATTGTCGTAATCAGAGTATCAGTTTTATAAAACAGTCGGCAGCTGTAAGTGATACCCTATCAATAGACTGGCATCATGTAGTAGTAGGTCTGGTAAATCGTTAAGAAACTGAAGTTAGAAGTAGGTAAATCTGGTGGATAACAGAATGTGCTATACAAGTAATAGAAATAATTATAGGCATTTCCTTTGGTATAAGAGTTTGGAAATAACATCTCTGGTTACTAGTGTATTTCAATGAATCAGAATATCATCAAAAATCAATAAGGCTGCTTTCACATCAGCGTTTTCTTCCGATCGCAGCAGATTCAGCAGCTTTACTACTTTACTACGTAATGGCTCACTTGCAGCAAGCCCCATTCATTCCTTATGGGCCTTGCGGTCAGGGGCGGCAAGTGCAGTGTTACCGGATCCGGCAAATCCGGCACTTGTGGTGAAGTAAACAAAATGCTGCTAGCCAAACTCCCTGCCGCACCTGACCGCAAGGCCCATAAGGAATGATTGGGGCTTGCCACAAGTGAGCCATTACGCGAAAGAGGCAGCAAACCTGTCGGATCTGCAATGAATTTCAAAAATCGCTGATGTGAAACGTGGCTAATATTGCCATGTTTCAGGATGTTTCAGGGAGCCCAGAAACGCATTGACTCATAAATCAATTTCATATTCACCCTTTGATATCTTGTGGAATACTACTGTGTGGTTTTTAACCCTTCCTCCTCCCTACTTTAATTTTCAGAGATAATAACTTTTGGGTTTCCATTGGCTGTAAGCCATAATCATCAACATTTACAGAAATAAACACTTGAAATAGATCACTCTGTAATGACTGTATATAATATATGAGTTTCACTTTTTCTATTGAATTACTAAAATAAATGATCTTTTTGATGATATTCTAATTCATTGAGATGCACCTGTATATTATCTGGTAGATTCTGACTATAAACAGTCTCATGTGTAGTCAGGTTCAGTAGAAGATTCCCAGAGTGATGTCCAGTAGGTATCTTGAAGCTTATAGGTCCTGATGCAAAAGCTCTAATGGGGCCCCCAATAATTGCAAATCTTTAATACCATTAGTCTTTTTCTATAGGCCAAAGACGTTTTTGGGGGCCCCTAGGCTCCAGGGCCCTGATGTGATTGCAACCCCTGCACCTATTGTAGTTACTCCCCTTGTGACCCCTCAGCTGCTTACTACATTAGATGTCACACAGCAGCCTACAGTGAATGAGAAGAATCATCTACAGCAGTGTTTCTTAACTCCAGTCCTCAGGACCCACCAACAGATCTTGTTTTCAGGATTTCTTTAGCATTGCATAGGTGTTAGTTTAAACACCTTCACTTGGGATAATTCTAACACCTGTGCAATACTAAGGAAATCCTGAAAACATGACCTGTTGGTGGGTCCTGAGGACTGGAGTTGAGAAACACTGATCTACAGAGAGAGGGAGAACTGAGCGATCATAACGGCCTGGAGTGATGAGAGGAGAAAGAAAGACAGGAGCTAAATCAGTGTAGAAAGGCCACACACATAGGGAGGAGACGTGCAGTGTGTGCTAATATGCAGTTTGTTCTAATGTGACAGTCATCACACAGAAAGAGGAAGCGGAGACCTTAGCTACAACCCAGATAAAGGGAACTTCACAATTCTAATTATATATGTGTACATTAGATTGCAAAAAATAGAACAAAAAATGTGTCATTTAACTAAAACGAAAAAAAAAACCAAAACAGATATTTGATGTCTGTGACCATCCAGATGATACAAGCATTTACTGTTTTTCATGGACACTAGGTCTAGTCTGACATTAGTATGCAGGGATTTTGGGACACACAGGGTTAGTCTTGTAAATGTGCCAGCCCCATGAGGTCACTGAGACAAGAGGTCTATAAAAACCGTGTGGTCAGAGTGAAGTCTGAAGGATTTAACTTCAGATGTTCACCATGAAGAGCACGTTTGTTCTCCTGTGGCTCTTACCATGCGTAGTTTGTGGAGCTAAGCTACCAAGATCAAGTAAGAAACCTGCTCTAATATTATCCCTTCTATATGGTTGTTCAGACTTTATCAGACATTCTAAGATTTTGTATACAGTTTGACATTTTGACTTTATATACTTTTCAGATTTTTGCACATTTTCTTCACAGTTCTAGGTTCTTTTTGGTATTCAGTCTTTTCTAAGACATTGGTTGAAGTTTTGTTGGGTCTTTTATAAATCCAGTAAATACTAACGAGCTTACTGTACACCATTTAATGAGATGGCAAATGGGTCTATACGTTTTACATTTACCAAGAGATGCAAGAGAATTTTGTAGGTTATCAGATGCGAGAATTCACAAATCAGGTGACATTCTCAAGCTTTTAGTATTTAATTTGTATAAGGTCCCCTTCAGATGGGCACATTTGAGGATTTGTATCACACAGCGACACCTGGATCTTCCCTATGATTGCCATAAAATGTAAAAATGATCCATGTGTAAACTATGTGTAGGTGCTGTTGGTGAAGTATGGAGAAAACGGTCTGATTTTGCATTTCATCCAATTTAAAATAAGATTTTAATAATCTGCACAACATTTTGATTCTGTAATAGGGCAAAGTGTTTAAGAACATTTTCAGTCTTCTTCTCCCTCTTCTTCTTCTTCTCCCTCTTCTTCTTCTCCTTCTTCTTCCTCTTCTTCTTCTCCCCTCTTCTTCTTCTTCTCCCCTTTTCTTCTTCTTCTCCCCTCTTCTTCTTCTTCATCTTCTTCTTCTTCTTCTCCTTCTTCTGTTCTTCATAAGATTTCAGCATCATGACCTATAAATAAGCAATGTTACTGAAAATGCTAGCAATGGCTTGAAACAAAACTCCAGCTGAGAAACATTGCTTTCCTTGTTTGGTCGCTTCCTCTATTGTTTTCAGCCTTTTCGTTCTGGACTAGTGACCGTGTTATGCTGTAAGACTTGGAACAATTTTAAAGAATAGAAGGTGACCGCTATGACCTGGAGGAATAGTAATGATCCAGCCTGGCCAACGAAACATTTTTTCAGGCATGTACATGTTCTACCTTGCAAGGCTCTACTGTAGCTGTATTTCTATCAAAACGTTTTACAAGTAAATCTTCAAAACCCTTCCTTAGTGAAGCTCATCTGTTTATATGTGTGAAATGTATTCAATCATGAGTATTTATATGGTATTTTTTATGTAGAGAGAAACGGAACAAAAAAGCACAATAATGTCTTATCGGATGAACCGAGACATATTGGTGAAAGGTAGTGCTTACCTGCTTCAGTAGTGCACAACAATAAATGAACACTGAACTATGTCAGCTGCTTCAGTGCCACGGGTTAAACAACCGGTAAATTGGCAGTAGGAATCAGTGGATCTTCTGTGCTGCTGGCGGAGATCCAGAGAAGTATGCTATCACATAATATACAGTGCTATGCAAATTAATTGGGACAAAGAATTTTTTAAGTAAAATCGTAAGTTGGTTACCAGTCAGTGATTGAAACCAGTTTTAACGGCTTTGAACAAGTGTGAGTGTACAACCTTGAGTAACAAAATGTGGTTTGACTGGTTTTAGTCAGAAAATAACAGCTAGCTGCCCCCTCAGCTTCAGGTGAGAGCTTGTTTCTGTGAGGAGTGGTTTAGTGTACTTTTTCTCTCAGTGTGATTCATGCCTGTAAAAATGGATGTTACTCCACGGAAGAGGTCTAGAATTATTACTCTTAATGAACATACAAGTCTGACTGTAAGGGAACCGTTACACGCGGCAACTTTTCTAGGAATTTCACTGGCAACTTACTGGTTGCAGTGAAATCATGGAGACATTGTTCCATTTGTACACAGCAACAAGATAGAACAATGTGTCCATGATTTCACTGCAACCAGTAAGTTGCCAGTGAAATTTCTAGAAAAGTTGCCGCGTGTAAAGGTACCTTAAGAGAAATTGCTTCCACCGTTGGGATTGGAAAATCTACCGTTTCCAGAATAATTCACACACACAATGAAACTGGATCGTTTTCTCCAAAACGAAAAGGGAAATGTGGAAAAAAAAGGAAAACGACACCAAGAACTGATAAAACACTTAGCAATAGTAAAACTAATTCAAGAAAAACAAGTAAAGACTTGCTTTGTCCCAATCAATTTGCACAGCATTGTATTTAGCGATGTGGTTTATTATCAGGAAAAAACCCACAAAACACTTATAATTTTTTTTTTTCTGATGAAGATGTCAGATGACTTTAAAATGCGTTTTTGATAAATGACCTCACCGGCAGTGCAAACAACCCACTTTTTCCTATTTGGCAAATTTATTTTTTAAACATTTTTGATCATTTTATATTTATTTTTCAAATCACTATAGTAAAAAACTAATTAATCCATTTTCAAACTGGTCAATGGCCCTAAAATTACACTGACCCATACCTTTCATTTTAGTCCTGTTTGGTCAGTTTTATTCAATAGAGATAGAGATATGCATATGACCCACCCCAGGGAGGCACTTTTCTTGTAACAGTACTGAGTCAATGAGACCAAAACATTTTAACGATATATATACAACAGAGCTAACGGGTCAGGTTCACACATACAGGGTGGTAATTATCTTGCACTGGTTCGTTAGTGTCCATGTCACCACCAACTGTTAAAAGGCATATATTCATATTATACTGAGTTCTTGGGCTTAATGGGGGTAGTCCAGCAAGTCTCAACCACATATAAATAAGTCACTTACGGTTTTCTATGCAGCACCCATTTTAACTATTTACAAGCCGGGTTGGACAATTAGTCTTTGCTTTTATATACACGTAGAGCATACCAGCCCTTAGGCCCTAAGTGTCTTTCGTAGTCCACCCGGTCATGCCGGTAGAGGTCCTGATCCGGGTGACCCTTGGGGAGGTGAGCTTCCACGTCACAACGGCTCACAAATACTTCCTCCCGTAGGCCCGGTTCTCGGATGAACCCCCACCCGTTGTCCAGGTTGAACGCCATCACCATACCTGACTTTCTCCTCAGGTGGTCTTGGCGGCAACCCTTGGGCTCGGGCGTTCTCCAGCAAGTTTTCTTGCTCCCCGGCCACTCGGCGCTGCCGATCTTCTTGGTTGACCCAATACTGCTGCACTGCTAGCTCGGATTGTTCCTGAACCGGGACAGGGGCACTCTCCTGCACCCCAGTGATGGCAGCAACAACGACTCTGCCAACCTGTAAGTGCTGGTGACTGTCCCACCAGAGGATGCGGGGCCCAGATGCCCCAACTTCGTCATCACTGCTGTCCTGGTCGTCCTCTCCGGGTCCCTCCCCCTCGGAGCCTGACTGGCTGGATGGCTCCTCAAGTACTGTCTCCACCACCACGTTGGGTTCTCTCTCGGGCACCTCCGGGACATCAGGCTCAGCTGGTTCCTCCGGGTGCTTGCTGTCATCTGTAGCTGGCTCAGGATTGTCTGGCACCATGAGGGCCCGGATGCCCCGACTTCTGCATCGACGATGGATTCCAGTCTCTCCTCCGGGAGGACTGGCTGTGAGTCTGGTCTCGGGACCTCCTCGGTGGTCTTAGGCTCACCCGGGGTCAGGCATCTTGATTGCGCCTCTGGTTCTGGCCCGTTAGCTCCCTGCTGTTCCACCAGCCAGGACAGCTCGGACCAGGTGTTGGCGCACCACCTCCTGAAGGTCCAGACCAGTGTCTCATTCAACTGGAGCCTCAAGTCCCAAAAGGCAGTGTCCCCAGCGTGGGTCAACAGGGAAGCTGTCCCCGGGTCTGCGGACTCAGCACGAAGCTCGTCCTCCACCTCCTGCAAGTCTCTGAGCCTCATGGCCGCCATCGTCACCTACCCGTAGACCGCACCCATCCTTCTTTGTTTGTTTACTGCCTCACCCTTCCTTTTTGTATCTTCCGGCAAGGGTACTTTGATCTTTGGATGAGGGGCCGAGGCACGCTCCTGGGACAGCACATGGTTCTAAGTCTCTGACCCCTCCATTTTGGAGTCCATTTTGTAAAGTCTTTTTAACACAAAGTCCAAGGCGCACAGTACCCGGTTTTAACGGGCACGGGATCCTGTTCGTAATGCCAAAAGCTGACCCACCCCAGGGCCTTGCGGTACCCAGTCCCGGATGTTGTAGTTGGGGATGTCACGGGTGGCTTGCCCGAGCCTGTGGCCCTGGTGGTCTCTAAAAAGGGGAAAAATAAAAGTCTTCGTGATTCCATCTACGGTGATCGGTAATGATAGCGGCGCTGCTTCACACCTCCGGGGATGATGGATGGGGCAGCTAGATGGTGACGCTCCCTGTAGGTGGCGCGGGATCCCCGTTGCAGAGATGGATGGTGAATATGGGATTTTGACACCACAAAGCAGTCCCTCAGGCGACGTTGAATAAGACACCACACACTGCTCATGTTCTGCACGGGTTTTACTGGTGACTAGGCCATAAACAGTCCTTTACATTCATCGGGTTAAACTGGCCTGGGTAGTCACCAAGGGTTAGGGAGTTACTTGGGACCCTCTTTGATGTACCGATCAATTCCTTTCATCTGCCCTTAATGTCTCCTCTCTCTCCTTCACTTCCTTGGCGCTTCTGACACACAGCCTATCGCTGGTCCCCACGAATCTCTTTTTGAGAGACTTGACTCGGGTCTCCGGATCCTATACGGGTACCTTTGTGGAGTATGTCAGGTGTGGCGGCGACTTCTGGAGAAGTCCGCGGTCTGCAGTTCAGTGGCTCGGGGATGACACCCGCACCACTCTTGGAGCTGATCCTCCAGTTGTGGACTGGGTTCTCTTCCGGCCAGTGGACGTACTTGTCCGAATTCGGGTGCACCTCAACACCCTAGGGTCCCCCCTTCTGTCAGAGCCACCTCTCCTGAGGTGCCCTCCACTGTGCTACTCGCAGGGTTCCCCTCCAACGGCTTTCTCCTCACTCACTTTCCCGCTGTCCACTATACCCCCCTAAGCACCTCCCACCGGGACCGGTTTCCTAGCAACAGATTAACCTATTGGTCCCCTGGCCTAAGGTTTGTAGATGCTTGTGGTGAGGGTCCCTGATTGACATCCCAGTCTCCTGGTCACAGGAATACTACACACTCTGGTCTGGGTGCAGTAACCCTCCGTGGCACACCGACCAGTGGGGCGCCACACATAATTGAAAGAAAAAATTATCCAATAACAAAAATCCTTATTTAAATAACAGATGTTTTTTTGATGCACATTCTTTTTGTCTGGCAACTTATTTGAGGATTATACTTGCAGGAGAGACAAGAATCATCACCAGAATACAATTTCAGCAATTATCATCTTCTTGGCACTTAAGTATGTCTTTTTTGTCTGATATAGGGGACTCCAGCACCCAGAAATGTGCTGAGTTCTGTGATGATTCTGACCAGGGCTGGCGTCAGCACCTGGCACAGCTGGGCAAGTGCCTGGTCCCTGGACAAGTGAGGGGGCCCTCAAAGAAGGAGATCTGCTCAGACAGCAGTCTTCTCTCTCTCCTGCTCTGCACAGATCTATGTGATCAGCACAGAGCAGAAGAGGAAGCTTACTGGGGGCTAAACGGAGGCTGCAGGAGCCATGCAGCTGAAGTACCTTTCAGTCATGTGACTGATCACATTACTGAAATGAAGGTCCTGGAAGTGCCTGCAACTGCTGAACTTTGGCAGCCTCCATGCAGTTCCCAGTGGTCCCAGTGGCTCCTATTTCCTGCTCTGCACCGATCAAGACCTGCAAGATGTGGTAATGTATAGTGTGCGTAAGTAAGGCTGCTTTCACATCAGCATTTTTCACTGATTGTGGGAGATGCGGCATATTTACCGCATCTGCCGCCTAACGGTCGCAATTGTGGCACACTTGCGGGAAGCCCCATGCACTGTCTAAGGGGCTGCAGGAGGTATAGCTGTGGTTCCGGCACGTGCGGCAGTTGCGGCCGTGAGAAAAAATGCGGTCAGCAGCATTTTTTATCGCGGCCGCGACTGCCGTAAGTGTCGTAAAATTGGCTATACCACACATGCCGCACCTGCCGCAAGCCCCATAGACAATGCATGGGGCTTGCCGCAAGTGTGCCACAAGTGCAACCGTCAGGCAACCGTTAGACGGCAGATGCGGTAAATCTGCTGCATCTGCGGCAATCAGCGAAAAACGCTGATGTGAAAGGGACCTAAATGTGTCTATTGCAGAGTTGTGTGTACCTGTATGTGCATGTAGTGTTCTTGTAGCAGAGCTGTGTGTTTGTATGTCCATGTAGTGCATGTAGCAGACTGTATGTGTCCACATGTGTATGTCTATGGGCATATAGCAGAACTGTGGGTGACTAATATATAATTTACAGATACACTAACAATAGATTTATTGCCTATGCATTCTACCATAGTACATTAAAATTAGTTCTAATGACCCCGCCTTTTTACACCGTTAGGGAAGCTTTAATTAATAGGTAGAATGTTTTTCCTATTTTGTTCTGTCTAAACTTGGGATGAGGCTTAAAATGCAGATGTTCAGCAATGGCTAGGGACGGGTTTGTAGTGTTAAAGTAAAGGCCACTTTACACGTCGCAATATTGTTCCGATATTGCATACAACTTCACGGGAGCGTGCACGTTTTTGGCACTTATCCAAAATCGCATAGGAGATGTTACACAGGGAGATATCGGCAGGCAACGCAACTACGATGTCGTACGCCCCTCTTGCACACTGCGTCTGAGCAACTCAGGGAACAACCAATTAACATTGGAGTCAATAGGGGAAGTTGCGCTCCAAATCGAAGTTGCGCTGTCACACAGCACGATCCTGCCAGATCGTCAAGCCAATACTGCACGATTGAAGAGCATGCACAATCCACAAACGATATTGAATTTGCATCGTTTTTGAGTTGCGTTGCCCATTTACACGACACAACTCACCAACGATAACAACTGCAACGCCCGTGCCACGTGACTTTTTATCGTAGTTGCGTTGCGATATCGTGACATGTAAAGCGGCCTTAACAGTCTTTCACATGGCTCTGATTCTGACCTCACCATGCAATGTATCATATTTGTGACTACCATCTCCTATAAATAAGGCACTAATCATCCAAATTAAAACTGTCTCAAGGATTGTCTGCTTGTAGATTAACTACTGTGAAAAGCTATGTGTCAATAACACTTTCTTTCCTTTATTGACAGAGAAATCTCATTCAGCTTCCCAGTTTGCTGCCTCTAATGATGAGATTCAGAACCTGTCTGCACAGCTGTATTTGGATGATGTGAACAGAGCTGGCAATGGTGACATTATCCTGAATCTTCAGCACAAGGCATCCAGTTCCCAGCCTGGCACAGGAACAGACTTTTCCAGCCAAAAGTAAGCCGACTATATGGTGTTAAGTTCTAGCAGTTGGTATGACATACAGTAAGTGAAGAAAATGTCACCAATTTTTTTGGCAAATATATTTCTAAGGCTGGGGTCACACTTGGCATGCAGTAATTTTGGTAATTTTTTACCTGATTCCGTTTTTTAAAATTGCTATTTTTTCATCATTTTAACGCTACCGTAAGAGCATGCGTTAGCGGATGGTACCTATATGTACCATCCGTTAACGAATGCATTTCCGCATACGTTTTTGCTACAGCACCCAAAAATGCTGCTAGCAGCATTTATTGATGCTGATGCAAAAAAGCATAGCATTTTTAGCAGTGCACTTTGACACTGCGATTTTGCATTGGAGCCTATGGATCTGTTAACAGATCAGTTTTTCAACATTTTCAACTTGGAAAAACCGATGGTTTTAACGGATCCAGGGCTCAAGTGTGACCCTAGCCTAAGGCTAGGGTCACATTTGCGGTAGCAAATGCTGATCCTGATACAGTTTTGAGCAAGCAAAATGCTCCAAACAGGACCAGGATCCGCAGCCCATAGGCACCCTTTATAAATCTGGCTTGCCTAAATAGCAATGCGGTTACCGCATCCGGATTTGCAGCCTGTGGGAAAAATCCTGCATGCTGCATTTTTCGGAGTGGTTTCCTAACCGCATCAGGAGACCTATAATGGGCTCCTATGGGAGCCCATCCGGCTACCGCAAAGCACATGTGAATGCCTGCGGTAGCCGGATGCTTTGTTCATCCCTGCTGCCGCAGGGATGAACAGAGGGTTAATGTTAGTAATAGATGTGGGCACCATGTCTCCAGGGAGTGCCCACCCTCCCCAGAGACATGGTGACCATATGGGGCAGCATATGAAGGGTTAATTAGGTGTATTACTATATTGCCGGCTATTGTCGGCATTTACTATTTTATGAATTAAAGCCAGCGGCTCCTCGCTGTGGAGGAGATACAGTATGTAATGTGCGTACTGTATGAGCCACTATCCAGGGTCCTGAAACCTTTAACATTAGTTAAATGGTGCGCTGCCCATAGAACTAATGTTGAAGCTTTCAGGACCATGGATGGCGGCAAATACAGTACGCACATTACGTCCTGTATCTCCTCCACAGCGAGGAGCCGCCGGGTTTAATTAAAAAAATAGTAAGTGTCGACAATAGCCGGCAATACAGTAATACACCTAATTAACCCTTCATATGCTGCCCCATATGGTCACCATGTCTCTAGTGAGGGTGGGCACTCCCTGGAAACATGGTGCCCACATCTATTATTAACAGGGCAGCAGGGATGCACATTATGAGCAATCCGGTTACCAGATCCAGGTTTAAAGACACATTTTGAACACAAAATGTGTCTGAAGATTCATGCGATTACCGCATCCGGATCTGGATGCGGTAATCGCAATGAGCCTTTCAAATATGACCCTAGCCTAAGGGTGCTATTGCAATGAATATCTTACTAGATGTCGGTGACAACCCATTCAATCCACGCAGGGAAAAAATAAAAATAAAACCATAGATGTCTATAAATTATAGGGAACCTGTCCAACCCCCAGAGCCTATTAAACTAAAAGAGCCACCTTCAGCAACACCTACAGTATGCTTCATTTTGAGAAGGTAAAATCTCATTTTTTGTGGGTATAAAGTGTATACACAAATGCATACACATATACAACTATAGTTTATATCTGTGCATTTGTGTGACTTAGGCTAGGGTCACACTTAAAAGGCACAATCTGGTAACCGCATTCATTACCGGATGCAGTTTTACCGTGTGCCTTCATACTATCTTTTGATAGTAAAATTGCAACCCTCATTCCAGATCTGGATGCATTAATGCATCTGGTTTTGGAAGGTGGGTTTTTGCAATTTTAAAAACCCCATCCGGATCCTGATCCGTTACCGCAAGGTACATTTATGTACCTTGCAGTACTGGATCCGGTTCCCACAGACTCCCATTATAAAAAAAACGCGATAGACGCAGCCTGCATGATTTTTCCCGCAGGCTGTGTCGGGCCCCACGGGACGGGGGTACTCGGTACCGGACCGGACGGTGCCGGGGAAGTCCCGCGTGGCTTGGTCCGGACCGTGTCCCTGGCTTGGCAAATAAAGGGGGAATATTTACAGGGGAAAATGTCATTCGTGACGCCACCCAATTGATGCGGCTAGTGATGGGGGCCGCCGCTGCTGCAGAACCTCCGGGGGTGATGGAGTGGCAGCGGAGATGTTATACTTCCAGTGGGAAGAACTGTATCCCCCGGGGCAGTAAGAGTTAAGGGTTGTGGAATTGTCCAGGACACTTACTTTGCAGACGCTGCAGGATCTCTCCTCCTTGCTGGTGCTGACAGGCTTGCCGCTCTGTAGGTGGGAATCTGCTGCAACCTGTATGGGAGGAATGGTCTGCAGATAGAGACTGACAAGAGAGGCCAATTCAGGGTTTTCCGTTTTTTTTTACTCTCAGTTCTTTCCAAGCAGTTCACAAGTCATTGGCAGTTCTTTACAAAGTTCAAGTACAGTTCTCAGTACACAGTTCAAAGACACGGGCACATTCTCCCTCTCCGGGTTCCCTTTGCTCTGCAGCCAGGCCTCTCTCTCTGTGACCCCTCACACAGTCTTTAGTGTCCTTTCTGGGCTGTTACATTCTCTTTGCTACGTGTTGTGCGACACTGGACTGTATGGCGGTGACTCGGACCCCTGGTGGGCCCTCCTGGTTGTCACTGAGCTGCCTGTCCTTTGGGTTGGGGACTCTAACGTGGAGCTGTGGTCCCCCGCCGTGTTGTTTGGGGATCCCGGGTAAACTGCGGTCCCCTCTAGAGCCGACACTCTACTCAGCCCAGCCTCCAGCAGTCCTCAGCACGAGGCTCTACCAGGCTCCTTCTCTCTGTTCCTCTCGGTATCATAGGAGGGACTTCTCTGCCTGCAGTCAGTGGCTTTAGCTGCTGTCTAGGGCACGGGTTACACCGTCCCTCTCCGTTCTCTCACACTCCTAGTGGCATCAGCGTCGGACGGGCTTTCTCTCCCCTCTGGCTCGCACTGGCTCAGTACGGATTCTGCGCTCCTAGCCTTGCACTCACAGGACGTGTGTAAGTCTTTCTGTCTTTACAGCTCAGCTTCTGGTCTTTGCATCTCGGCTCACTCCGGCCTACTAACTTCCTTCACTCCTCCCCCTCACTATATACTTTCAAGTCATCTGACTTCTGGTGTGCCCAACCCACTCCTCTGATCCACCACCCCTCAATCTCATAGAGTTCTAATCTCAGGGCTGGATGTAAACCTTCTCTTACACGTGGGTTGTGTGGGCTGTGAGGGTGTTGTTGTGCAACAAGTGTCCTACCTGCCTGGCTGCAGTTCCCTTTTGTGGCCTCCTGGACGCAGGGGCGCCACAGCTGCAAAACCGGATTCGGTAACCGGATTGCAAATAGTGCAATCCGGTTTTTCTATTGCAGCCTGCGGCTGCGGATCTGAATGCGGTTTTGAGTATTTTTAATGCTCAAAACCGGATCAGGATCTGCAAGCCCAACCGCAGATGTGACCCTAGTCTTAGGGTGATTTCACACTGGGGTTTGCATGTGTTGCGTCGGCATGCGTCCCAGTGTGGCCGCCTACGGATCTGCACTGCATCCCTATGTTTAACATGGTGGATGCGTTGGCATCTGGACACATGCGTTTGTATCAGCTTTGCATGAGTTTTTGTCCTGATACGTCCTGTGTTTTCTTTTAGAAATGACATTTTCAATAGGGATTTCTAGTATCATTCTTCCGGATATTTTATCCAAAAACTTTTACTTGTATTTCCATTTTCCAATGGACATGGAGTCGTGTGAGGGCTTGTTTTCCGCTCCCCGAGACAATATTTTTATTTATATCACTTTGGGGGAAGATATGATATTTTGATCGCCATTTTTTACTTTTTTATTGTGTTGTTGCAGCAGACAAAACCCTGTAATTTGTGTTATTGATTTTTTTATCGTTAAGCTGTTTATGACCAGCTTAATTTATTTTATAGTGTGGCGGATCAGACTTTTACAAATGCAGCAATACCAAATATGTGCATTGTTTAAACAAATTTATTTCCTAAGTTTTCATAGGTAAAAATGGTGTGATCTAAATTGTGAAGCGCTGCAGAATGTGTTTGCTCAATATAAATAAAGATTATTATTTTTTGAACTTTTGTACTTTTCATATTTTTTCATATTCTTTAAAATGTTTTTTAATATTTTACTGTATTTGTGAGTCACCTTAGGGGACTTGAAACTGCGATCATCATGGTCTCCTAAGAATGCAAGCCACGGGCTAGATTTTATAGACCATTATGCTGTCATTCCTCAGCAGACCTCTGGCTGTCATAGCAATTAGGGCTGGCTCCAGATTTTTGTGGGCCCTGGGTGAAAGAGTCTCAGTGGACCCCTTTAACACATACTGGCTGTATATATATATATATATATATAAAATATAAAGGCTGCAAACCGTATTATATATATATTGTAAGGTATGTCGGCGCTATGCCATGTGGCCGACATGACTCACATGGCCTGCTGCAATCGGGTTGATTGCTGGATCTAGCAGTACACACAGGGTTAAGTGGTAGTTTACTCTGTAGTGGTACAGAAGGGGTTAACAGCAGCAAGATCTGTGTATAAGTGTGTGCTGATTGAAAGCACTACATTGCATGTGTGAGAGGCATCCAGGATAAGCTGCCTGGTGCTGTGTAAGGAGAGACAGGAGATGGGAATCAGTACAGCCTGTACCTCTGAGATGTGAGGACGTGGGTCCGAGGCGTTCCATCCCTTTGGGACGTGAGGGAAGCCTGCCATTCTCCATGAGGGAGGCAACTGTCCCTCTGATGCTTGTGTGCGAGCCGGTGGCCAGGAACGGGCTGTGATGGCTCCTGGAGTTGGGGATCCGTAGCTGACTCTGGAGGGTGCTTGTTCAGACGTGGGGTGAAACACGTGCTGGAGGAGACCTTGGGAGGACGCCTTGTGTACCCGGTAACTCAGGTTGCTAAACCTGGTTCTGTGCCGGTAAGGATATAGTCCAAGGTTGTTATGTGGACTAAGTGTGCTACGTATATGTGTGCCAGGCGGCATAGCCGCCATGTTGTGTTTATGTATATAGCCCTATGGGAGGCGAATATGTGATGTGTTGATGTATAGCCCTACAGGAGGTGAGTATGTGTGCCAGGCGGGCAACGCCGCCATTGGGTCTGTCTGAAGGACCCATTGAAGAGTGAGTGTATCATCGGGGCGTATATAAATTTACCCTGGATGATAAAAATAGATGTGTGATGTAACATGGGACTCATGATGGCAGATGCAGAAAGGTCAGGCATGAGGAGTCCACGAGGGTTGATTCTCCCTAGAATAGGTGGAGGATTCCTGTATGAGGTTGAAGATCCCTGTATTAGGTAGATTCTCCCTGTAATAGGATGGGGAATGAGCCCTGTCAGAAGGCCAGGAGGCCGTAACCGCCATTGGGACCGAACCTAGGTCATGTTATGGTCCCGTTGACTTCTAAAGTGTATAGTGTATATAACGTGTAATGTGATATGTGAATGTCCTGTAATGTAATGATGTGAATATTATGTGAAATGTAAAAAGGGTATTGTGTGTGTGACCAGTGGTTTATGCAGCTCAATAAACTACTGCAATTATGTTATATGTTAAAAATCATGGTTGTGGGTGTTTCTCCGATGCCAAGCGGGTTCCCCAGGGGGAGCTACCTCACATAATAAATGAAAAAAAAAAAAAAAATATATATATATATATATATATATATATATATATATGATACCTCTTGTGCACTATCTCTCCCCATGTGCTGTCTCTCCCCGATCTGTGCCTGTCTTCTCCCCCGCGTCTGTCTCTCCCCTGTATGACATCTCTCCCCCTGTGTGCTGTCTCCTGTCTCTGTGCCTGTCTCCCCGTGGGATGTTTCTCCCCTCTCTGTGTCTGTCTCCCCCTTGTACACTGTCTTTCCCCCCACCCCCGCGTCCCATCTGCTTCTTTCCTGTGCACTAGCTCACTCTCTTTTCCTCTCTCTTTCAGAAACATTAATTTGGTAGAGTCTGGAACAAAAATTAAAGCAAAAAACACACCTTTTCCACAGCAAAAAAAAAAAATACAGTTGACACAGCCATTTTTCTGCTCTAGTGACAGCAAAGCAAACTGGATGGCACAGCACAGACAGCATAGCCCACTGACGTCACACCATAGTAACAGCAAAGCACACCGAATGGCAGAGAACAGACAACAGAGCCCACTGACAGCATAAGACAGTGACAGCAAAGCGCACTGGATGGCAGAGCACAGACAGCAGAGCTCACTGATGGCAGAACCCATGGACAGCAGAGCACACCGGACTGCAGAGCATTGACAATAGAGCCCGCTGGCGGTAGCAGAGTCCTCCAGTCTAAACCTGTACTAAGCACAATGCAGCAGCCAGTGCACAGAGCAGGGCCCGTGGGGTGCAATGCTCTGCAGCCCCTGCCAATCACATGCACACAACTGCAGCAGAATAGCCAATCACTGGGCACATTACATGATTTACAGAGCACTGGGCACACATGATCTGCAGTGCACTGGGCACACATGATCTGTAGACCACGGGGCACATTACATGGTCTGCAGTGCATGATGTACTGGACATGATCTGCATAGCACTGTGCACTCATGATCTGCAGAGCACTGTGCACTCATGATCTGCAGAGCACTGTGCACGCATGATCAGCAGAGCACTGGACATATTACATGATCTGCAGAGCTCTGGACATATTACATGGTCAGCAGAGCACTGTGCACGCATGATCTGCAGAGCACTGGACACGCATGATCTGCAGAGCACTGGACACGCATGATTTGCAGAGCACTGGACACATGATCCTCAGAGCACTGTGCACTAAGGATCTTCAGAGCACTGGACATACATGAACTGCAGAACACTGGACACGTGTGGCGCCCCACCGGGCAGGCTGCCACCAGAGGTACTGCAATCCTCCGTCAGGGAAAGTTGTGCTCTGCTCACCAGGTGCTGGGATGGTTCAGTTGAGCTTCACACACACACACAACACTTAGGACCCCAGGACGGCGGGTGGACGAGGTGGGATGACCCAAGCGTAGTCGGGAGGCAAAGGAGGAGTAGGAAGAAGTAGAAGTCAGGAAAAGCAAGGAGAACTGGATTAGAGGAAAAGGGTGAAGGAGGAGGAGGTGTTAGCTCCCGCGGGCTGGAGCACAGTCATGCTCACCCCGGGAGGGAACGACCGACGGGTGTTGAGGAAGAAGAGACCTTTCGGGGTACAGAATGAGACGTAGATGCCCGTACGCCCATATCTGGTGAGAGAACTGAGGGGCTGGTGGATGACACAGGGAATTGGCGCGGATGCTGTAGACCTGAACCGTTGAAACCAGAGGCCCCGAGTTCCTAATGGGAGCTGCGGCCGAACACCCGACACAACTTGGAGAAGGCGGACGAACTAGGGAGCAGTATCAGGAAGTGGTACAACTGAGCACCCGTGGCTATCAGTACCTGAGCTCTGTGTGTGGAGGTGCTGAGAGGAGCAGAGAGACTAATAACGCTGAGAGACCACCAGAGAAAAGAACACCCAGACAGAGAGAGAGAATCAGGAACAACAAGAAGGGACTCGACTGCACTGTCCCGATTCTGGAGACAACGCTGAACTTGGCAAAGGGAAACACCCAGCAGCCATGACAGTGGCATTTATCAGCTCCACTTCTTCTTTGTTAGGAGCAGATGATGGCTATCATCTACCTTTGAACGATGCTTGCTGGCTTGACATGCAAGGCCACAATAAAGTCAGGGAGCCGGCATATCACTTACCAAGACATCTTATGTCGGTAAGGGGTTAAAAAAATATCTGCCATTTTTATATGCAGAACAAATAAATGAATATACCGTATATACTCGTGTATAAGCCGACCCGTGTATAAGCCAACCCCCTACTTTTGCCCCCAAAACCTGGGAAAACCTATTGACTCGTGTATAAACCGGGGGTGGACCCCAGCACAGGTGTACAGCCCCCAGCAGTGTGGTATACAGGCCCCCCAATGGTAGTATACAGCAGCCTCCCCAGTGGCATATACAGGCTCCAGTAGTATATACAGCAACCCCAGTGGTATACAGCAGCCTCCCCAGTGGTATATACAGACCCCACCAGTATATACAGCAGCCCCAGTGGTATATACAGCAGCCCCAGTGGTATATACAGCAGCCCCAGTGGTATATACAGCAGCCCCAGTGGTATACAGGCCTCAGCAGTATATACAGCAGCCCCCAGGGGTTATACAGCAGCCCCCAGGGGTTATACAGCACCACCCAGGGGTTATACAGCACCCCCCAGGGGTTATACAGCAGCCCCCAGGAGTTATACAGTGGCCCCCAGGGGGTACCCAGCGGCCCCCTGGGGGTACCAAGCAGCCCTCAGGGGGTACCCAGTAGCCCCTGGGGGTACCAACAGCCCCCTGGGGGTACCCAGCAGCCCCATGGGGGTACCAACAGCCCCCTGTGGGTACCCAACAGCCCCCTGGGGGTACCCAGCAGCCCCCTGGGGGTACCAACAGCCCCCTGGGGGTACCAACAGCCGCCTGGGGGTACCAACAGCCCCCAGGGGGTACCCAGCAGCCCCCTGGGGGTACCAACAGCCCCCTGGGGGTACCCAGCAGCCCCCAGGGGTACCAACAGCCCCCTGGGGGTACCCAACAGCCCCCTGGGGGTACCAACAGCCCCCTGGGGGTACCCAGCAGCCCCCAGGGGGTACCCAGCAGCCCCGAAATGCTGGCACTCGCCCCCCTTACGCCCCCCCACCCGCTGCTTCTCTTACCATCCCGGTCTTCTGATCAGCGCCGCTCCTCGGTGCTGCTTCTTTATCCTCCCGTCCTCGCTGAATCCGGGATTTCCGGCCGTCGCGCGATGACGTCATATGCCTGCGACGGCCGGAGATCCTGGATGCAGCGAGGACGGGAGGATGAAGAAGCAGCACCGAGGAGCGGCGCTGATCAGAAGACCGGGATGGTAATATATAAGCAGCGGGGGGGGACCCTTACAAGGGGGGACAGTGCCAGCTTTTGGGGGGCATATATGAACTGCTTCCCCCTGCCGCTGATTGACAGGGGGAAGCTGTGCATATATAATGAGCGGCCCCACGTGATGGGGCCGCTCATACAGCAGCCTCCCCCCGCCTCCTCCAGCCTCCACAGCCCCCACCACGCAGAGACTACCATATTGACCCGTGTATAAGCCGAGGGGGAGACTTTTCAGCCCAAATTTTGGGCTGAAAAACTCGGCTTATACACGAGTATATACGATACTTATAATCTAATTTATATCAAAAAACATAATAGAAAGAAAAAAATTCCCATTTCCCTACCCCCAAAGTTAAAGTGAAACTGTTGTAGTTTTTTCACATATAAGCTGTGGCCACCACCAGTAAGGCCTTATATACAGCATTCTGGAATACTGTATATCAGGGGTGGGGAACCTTTTTCTGCCATTTGGAAATTTCTATCATCCTTTGGGGGCCCCACAATTACTGGGCTATATTTGGTTAAACAATCAACTCACCCCTACTGTGGTGGCTGGGGCTGCTACTCTTTGGCGTAGCTGTGACAATAGGTGATATTGCTCATGTTGCTTCTTTGCTTTTCCAGGTTTGCTAGGGCTATATACATCACAGGAGAGACTGGGGGCATATACGTCACTGAAGAGACTAAGGCTGGGGAATAGAGATCATAGAAGAGATGGATTTCACAGGCAGGCAGTTGGCAAAACAAGTCTGCCAGCCTGAGCACCCCTGTCCCCAGGAATCTGCCCGAGGGCCGCAGAAAATGTCATTGAGGCCTGGGGCATGAGATTCCTGACCCCTGCTGTATATAATAGTGCATCTCAATGAATTAGAATATTATCAAAAAGTTAATTTATTTCACTTATTCAATACATAAAATGACATGCATATATTATATAGAGTCATTACAGAGTGATCTATTTCAAGTGTTCTATTTCTGTTAATGTTGATGATTATGACTTACACCCAATCAAAACCCCAAGGTCATTATTTCAAAAAGTTAAAGTAGGGAGCATGAAGGGTTTAAAACTGCGCTGCCGTATTCCACGAGACATCAAAGGGTGAATATTATATTAATTGATTAGTCAATGTGTTTTAGGGCTCCCAGAAATGCCCAGAAACATGGCAATATATCATTGATATTTGATGATATTCTAATCCATTGAGATGCACTAGTAAGTCCCCAGGAAGATCTGTATAATGTAAAAAAAACAGTTTTTATTACACTCCCTTTAGGGGCGGTGGGCTCGCCGGTCTTGATCTGGCACCTACTTTCTTCTTGTGATCACATCCTCCTCCTCTGCTTCATGTTGGTGATCAAGACCAGCGAGCTCATCGGACAGGACTACCCCGTAGGTGAGTATAATAAAACCTGGTTATTTATATTATACAGATCAGCCTTTGGACTTATATACAGTGTTCTAGGGTTTTGGTGGACGAAGCTTATGTCGAGCCCACTGGGACGGGGTACCCGGTACTGGACCGGGGTTTGCTACTGGGGTGTCACGGAGGTCCTGGTCCGGACCGTGTCCCGGGCTCTGGCAATGATAAGGGGAATATTTACAGGAGATTTAGAGTTTGTCGTGACGCCACCCACGGCTTGTGGTCAATAATGGGACCACCGCTGCTGCAGAACCTCCGGGGATGATGTTATAGCAGCTAAGGATGGAATAGAACTGGGTTCCCCGGGGCAGTGATGATAAGTCTATGGTGTAGGGTGCGGGCCTGTGATGGGTGCAGTGCACTTACTGTCCTGATGCTGCAGAATTCTTCCTTCAGGATTCAGAGCTGACAGGCTGTGGCTCTTCAGGTTGTAATCCTCTGCCGACCTGTTGGAGGGAATCATGTGCAGGCAGAATCATGCTAGGGAGTCAGAGGCAGGGTTCACCGTGTTTACTTCTCAGCTTTCTCAGTTACAGTTCAATCTCATTTCATAGTACTAGTCTTTACACGGGCTCAACTCTCCCTTCCGGCTTCCTTTACTCCCTGCAGCCAGGTTGTTCCTTTCTGTGACCCCTCACTCTTTCTCTGTCCTTTCCAGGCTTTAACTCTCTCTCTCTTTTCTCACTTGGGGTGCATCTCCAGAGAGTATGGCGGTGGCTCGGACCCCTGTGAGCCCTCCTGGTTGCCACTGAGCTGCCTGTCCTTTGGGGTGGGAACCCTAACTTGAAGCTGCAGTTCCCCGTCGGTTAATCTGGGGAAACCGGGTAAAGCGTCGGTCCCCTTCAGAGCCGACACTCTGCTGCTAGCCTAGCCTCCAATAGTCCTCCTGGGTAAGGCTCTATCAGGCTCCCTTCTACCGTGTACTTCGGGTTCAATAGGAGGGCTACTCCGCCTGCAGTCTGCTGTCTCAGCCGTGTTTCTAGGACTCAGTACCACTGGTCCTCTCGTCCCTCACACTCCTGGGGTGCTGGCTTTGGATGGGCTTTCTTTCTGTTGCTCGCACTGGCTCTCCAGATTCTGCGCTCCTTGCACCCCACTCCTCCAGGACGTGTGCTTCTTGTCTTTGCATCTCAGCCTACACCGGCCTGCTGACTCCTTCCGCCTCCCCTTCTCTATATCTATCCTCCGTCACCTGACCTGCTTGCTGGCCCACCCACTGTCTCTAAACCCACCACCCCTTGCCCGCCTAGAGTTCCCGGGCTCCGGGTTGGGTGCTGCTCTCTAGTGGTTGTGTGGGCTATCTGTGAGGTTGTTGTCGTGCAACTGTCTTTCCTCCTACCTGGCTACAGTTCCCTATGTGGCCTCCTGGTCGCAGGGGCGCCACACTTATTTGTGAAAAAACTGCTAACAGGCTCACTTTAATAAAAGTAATAATCATCCTTTTTATCTTTTAACTCTTTAAATTATATGTCCCCACAGGATCACATTGGTGTTTATGTGGCGCCCCACTAAGAGTGCATCACAAAATGGTACTACACCCCTGAATGAAGGTGTCGTATTCTTTGTTTTAGTAATGAGTAGGATACGTCTGAAGCTCCAGCACCACATGCAACACTTAGTGGGGAAAAGCAGTGGGGAAAAGCAGCAAGAAGTTAAATCAAGCAGGAAGTGAGTCCAGAACAGAGCAGAAGTCAAGTGTTAGAAGGAGTTAGAACAGAGCAGAGCTGAGAAGCCAGAAGGGAACTGCACAGAGCTGCGCAGCAGATGAAGCAGAGTTGAAGAAGTAACAGCAAAGCAAAGAGACAGCTAACTGGGAGGGCACCTCAACCTGGTGACCCAGAAGAGAAAGGGCCCAAGAATGGAACGGGTAACTGAATATCCTTGCCCAGTCCAAACCCGGAGTACCGGCACCGAAGTGGTCCAGCAGGCTACATCCCTGGACCACAAACCTGGAGTGGTCGATGTATCTATAGGAGCACAACCCATCAGCCAACAACCATCGCAGTCTATACCAGGAGCACCCACCATTGAGGGCCAGGGACCGCGGAGAGAGACGTCTGCAGGGCAGCAGAGCAAGGGACAGAACGTGATAGGGAGGGAACATCAGAGGAGCTTCAGGCAGACACTACTCATTGCAAGAACCACCCGGTCCACTACCTTGCAACAAGAACTGCATTACTTTGTATGCTGCAGAATACCGGAGTAAATACCCGTTCAGAGCGAGCAATGTGTCAGTGTTTTCTTCCTTGAACTGTTATCGATTTGCCTTGCTCCACAGTGACTGCGCTGCTGTACTACACCATCCATTGCTACTTCCAACACCCCGGGGATCCCGCTCCTCCTGTAGGGAGCCACTCCATCTTGCTGCCGCCCATCACCCCGGAGGTTCCCGCAGCGCCGGTGCCATCACCGGAACCTACAGGTGGCGTCACGAACAAACTTTCTTTATTATTTTTCTTTTCCCCTTTTTGCATTGACCACCGGGCCCACAGTCTCAGGTACCGCCACCTGTGACCTCCAGGCTGCGCCTGAGATCTGAGTCCCCTGGCCTGGTTGAGTCATGTACCAGTGCTTTTTTTGCGACGGTACATACCGGTATGGTGTTACGGAAAATCTAAAGAGCGCTGAGAGCCACCTGTGTGTGTAGGTAACGGTTTCCCTCAGTGCCGGAGGACCTGCGATGATGTCACGTACTACGGTACATGTGACTCGGTTGGGCGGAGCCATGGAGTTTTGCCCATGCCCAGCGGGAAAGAAGCTGGAGAAGATGGAGGACTAGTGCTGTGCAGGCTGCAGGGTATGTGACTGTTACGAGTGCAGAGGGCGGCAGGCAGTGTAGGGGGAAGAAGGATGCAAGGGGGATAGAGATCAGGGGTATGGAGAATTGAGAGACGAGGGGATGGAGGATGGAGAGATCAGGGGGATCAAGAATGGAAGGAGCAGGGGGATGGAGGATGAAAGGACTCGGAGCAGGAGGGTGGAGAGACCAGGGGGATGGAGGATGAAAGGACTCGGAGCAGGAGGTTGGAGAGACCAGGGGGATGGAGGATGGGGGGTGGTGCTGTCAGGCGCCGGCGGCCGAGATTAAGGGGAGGGGTGCAGCCCTGTTTCTCATTATTCAGTTTTGTACTCTGTATGCTAATTTCAATCAAAAACTATGTAATTCAGATTTCAAAAGAAAAATAAATTACTAGTACTGTAGAAATGTTTTTTTTTTCACTTGCAAAATATGGTTTTTGACTTACGCCTCCTTGCCTAAGAAAGGCGTATCGGCAAATATTTTTTTACAAAAAAAGCACTGGTGTTTACCGGGAAGGGGGTTGAATTGTAAATTGAACTCCTAGAAGAAGTGGATCTGTCACATGACAGACAGAAATGGTGCTAAACAGAACCAATTGAATGTAATCAGGTGTGTTTCCATTAGGATGTCCGTATTTTTAACAGAATAAATGTGCAGCATGTTACACGTTATTCCAGTAAATATGATGAAACTGATGTCTGAGACTCCTAACAAATACTACAACCGAGGTGTGAACCTAGCCTGAACATTAACATTTAGAGTGGGCCCTAGAGTCAGTTCTTCTGGTGGGCCATAAGCACCCCAGTCCAACACTGGACTGATGTAAAAAGAAGAGGAGCTGTTACACACAAGTAAATGGCTCTGTCCCAAATTGTTTAAGATGTATTGCCACCATCAATTTCTACATGAGCAAATGTCTTCAAATAAAAATGAAATTGTCTAATGTTCACCTTCTAATGTGCTTTTTGTTCTGCTGTGAATAAAACATGATTACGGTATATGAAACGCTTCCAAATCGTTGTATTTTTGATGTTTGATTTCTTTACAGCGTCTCAACTTTTTTTTTTGGAATTAAGGTTGTATATCAAATTCTAAAATCTTGTGTTAGGCTAGGGTCAAATTTACGTTTTTTTTTTTTAAAACCTGATCCGGTTTTGAGCTGTCAAAAAGCTCAAAACCGGATCAAGAAACGCTCCTCATAGGAGCCAATGCTAAACACCGGATTGCTTCACAAGCAATCCGGTCTCCGTCTCCGTCTCTGCAGCCTGCGTGAAAAATCATGCAGGCTGCAGTTTTCGGAGCGGTTTTAGCATCTGCAATGCGGGAACCGGATTGCTCAGGATGTGTAATCCTGAGCAATACGGTTCCTGCATATACTTTGCTTATCCCGGCTGCCGCTGGGATAAGCAAAGTGCTCTGTGTTCTGTAAAAGTATTTATTTAATAAATAACTATTTGATTAATGTCTCTAGGGGGTGCGCAGTCCCCCTAGAGACCTTACACCCACTCAGGTGGGCTTATCCAGCTATAATCTGTTATGTACAACAGCGCCGGGCTCCTCAGAGCGGCGCGCATGATCCCAAAAACTGCACCCCCTCTTATGATTTATAGCCATCCCTTTAGCAGATCCACACAATTGTGTAAAGTATATAATATAGGTTATAATCACCTCCTCCTCATGTGTGAGTTCTCTGTTACTGTACAAATGTCCAAAGGTGGGGCTGTCTGCTGCTCCCTTCGCTTATTAATTATGCACGCCCCCTCTGGGCTTACTTCAGTGCTATCCGCGTAATGAAAGGGGCGGGGCTAAAATCGCATCATATCGGTAGCCCTGTCCCTTTCATGACCGGATTGCTCAGGATTACACATTCCCAGATTGCTGAAGGTATGATGACAATTGCGTTCACCGCATCCGGATCTGGATGCGGTGAACGCAATTAAGGTTTAAAGTGTGACCCTAGCCTTATTCACTCTGGCCAATAAGCAAAAAGATAGGTTTATGCTTTCTGTTTTGAACAGATGACACTTCAGTCGTCATCTCATTATCATAACAGGCAGGAGAATGGCACATAACACCATTATATATAGTAGATAACACAAGAACACACCAATTCAAAGTTGCTAAAAGTCAGGATTTTGCTAGAACTGTATCAATATTTGTGCACATTTTGGTTCTGGTCTGACATGGCTCAAGGTTTACAAAAAAAAAACAAATACAAAAGTATGTGGACATAGGGTGGAACTGTAAGGTCTTTGTTTGGCCATTTTCATTTGGTTATGGTCACAGCTCATGCCCACAGCTCCATCTTCCCAAACAGTGACCCTCGCACAGATCACAGGGTAGCCCTGGAAATCTCTCCCGTAGGCGGGGTTCACACGAGTGTAGAAAAATTTAGACAGTTTTATTTCTCATTTACCAGCTATATGCAATCTGTTTCTAAACTGCAGCGCTTAAAAATTTAAGAACAGTACATTTTTTTATGTTAAAGAATAGCAATGTACAGAGGGGAAAAAAAGTATTTAGTCAGCCACCAATTGTGCAAGTTTTCCCACTTAAAAAGATGAGGTCGTCCTGTAATTGACATCATAGGTGACCTCAACTATGAGAGACAAAATGAGAAAACAAATCCAGAAAATCACATTGTCTGATTTGGAAATAATTTTTTTTTCAAATTTTGGTGGAAAATAAGTACCATATTTGGTGAATAACAAAAGTTAATCTCAATACTTTGTTATATATCCTTTTATTGGCAATGACAGATAACCTGCCCCAGGGCCTTGGGGTACCCGATTCCGGACGTTGATTTACTGGGAATGTCACAGGGCCTGTTGCCCTGGTGGTCGCTGAAAAAGGGGAACAGTCACTAAAAATAATAAAAATAGTGATTTGTGACGCCACCTATGGTTCCAGTAATGTTACCGGCGCTGCAGGACAGTCCTCCAGGGTGATGGTGGAGCAGCAAGATGGTTACGCTCCCTGTAGGTGGAGCGGGATCCTCAGAGCAGTAGTGGAAGTTAATGATGGTTGTAGACAGTCTATGAAGGGAGCGGGATCAGGGGCCACAATAACAGTCACACACAAGGTTGTTTTTCCGTACCTTTACTGATGATATGAGCAAGGAGAAGTCCAGGGTACAGTCCGGGTGGTCTGGGATATCCATGTCCAATGATTTATGAGACTTCCCTTTTACGCTGTGTGTATGCTTTAGTCCTGGGCTGTTTGAAGCTAGGCCCTGACCCTCTCCTGTGTCCTCACTTGTATGGAAGGCGGTGAGAGCCCTGCTGTGGGGCACCGCAAAATCTCTGCAGTCCCTGGCTCTGCTGGGTGGTTGTGCCTCAAGTGCTGCACCAGGAGACTTGAAATTTTCCTGGCCTCCGGTAGCTCTTCTGGGGTGAACTAGTATGGCTATGCTCCCCCTGGCTAAGTCGCTTCGCTTCCAACCCTAAGTTTAGGGACCCTCACACTGGCTAGACTCACTCATTGGCACGGGCCTACCGCGGCACCGTTCACCATGATGTCTTCCTCAGTACTGCTCATACTGAACTGCCTAACTCCACCCCCGGGCCTGAATTTATAGAGGACCTTGTCTGAAGTCAGCAAGTAGAGCTCTCCCTTCAGGTCTGGGGTGCAAGGTGTTGTGTGAGGGCTTACCTGATGTGGAAATCCTTCCCTGCTCCAGGTGTTCCTGTGGCAACCGAACCGTGGGGTGCCACACAGACGTCTAACATTTTCTGTAAGTCTTCACAAGGGTGGCACACACTGTGGCTAGTATGTTGGCCCATTCCTCCATGCAGATCTCCTCTAGAGCAGTGAGGTTTTGGGGCTGTCACTGGGCAACACGAACTTTCAACTCCCTTCAAAGGTTTTCTATAGGGTTTAGATCAGGACCTTGAAATGCTTCTTACAAAGCCACTCCTTCATTGCCCTGGCAGTGTGCTTGGGATCATTGTCATGCTGAAAGACTCAGCCATGTTTCATCTTCAATGCCCATGCTGATGGAAGGTTTGCACTCAAAATCTCATGATACATGGCCCCATTCATTGTTTTATGTACACGGATCAGTCATCCTGGTCCCTTGGCAGAGAAACAGCCCCAAAGCATGATGTTGCCACCCCCATGCTTCACAGTAGGTATGGTGTTCTTTGGATGCAAATCAGTATTCTTTCTCCTCCAAACACGATGAGTTGTGTTTCTACCAAGCAGTACTACTTTGGTCTCATCTGACCATATGACATTCTCCGAATACTCTTCAAGATCATCCAAATTCTCTCTAGAAAACTTCAGATGGGCCCAATTATGTAATGGCTTAAGCAGGGGAACATGTCTGGCTCTGCAGGGTCTGAGTCCCCGATGGCGTAGTGTGTTAGTGATGGTAGCCTGTGTTACATTGGTCCTAGCTCTCTGCAGGTCATTCACTAGGTCCCCCCGTTTGGTTCTGGGATTTTTGCTCACTGTTCTTGAGATGATTTTGACCCCTGAGGTGCGATCATGCATGGAGTCCCAGATCGAGGGAGATTGTCAGTGGTCTTGTATGTCTTCCATTTTCTAATTATTGCTCCCACAGTTGATTTCTTCACACCAAGCTGCTTACCTATTGCAGATTCAGTCTTCTCAGCCTGGTGCAGGGCTACAATGTTGTTTCTGGTGTCCTTCGACTGCTTATTGGTCTTCACCATAGTGGAGTTTGGAGTGTGACTGTTTGAGGTTGCGGAAAGGTGTCTTTTATGTTGATAACAAGTTCAAACAGGTGCCAGTACTATAGGTAATGAGTGGAGGACAGAGGAGCCTCTAAAAAAAGAAGTTAAGGTCTTGCTTGTTTGTGAGTCAGCCAGGGTAGGGTACTCGGATACCAGGGTGAATGGGTGGCTGTAATGGGGATCACGGGTGGTTGATTTCCTGTTTCAGTGCCCTAACCCTCAATGAAAGGTGATGATGGGGAAAATGTTGGCGTGACGCCATCTGTGGTACCTGGTAAGTTAGACACCAGCGCTGCAGGCCGGCCACTGAGGTGATGTGATGCAGCTTGGGTGTTACAGCTCCACCAGGTGGAGCTTTACCTCAGGGCAGGGAGGGTGGATGAGGAGAGTCGTTGTTCTTACCCCTCTTAGCAATGCAGAAGCCCTCTGGACGCCGGCGGGAAGGAAGACAGACACTGATTCAACTCAAGAAGTCCTTTACTCGTACCAGGCAGATGTTATAGTACACAGTCGGTTTACAGGCACAGCCTGGTTGAATGGAGGTGTAGCCACAGGTTTCGGGTTGCCTTATAGAGTCCGTTGGTGTACCTTCCTTTATGGGTTTTGGGGTCCCAGTCTTTCGTTACAGTGTCCTTAACCACCTTTGCAGAGCTCCTCGCCAGTCCCCTGGTATGTTACTGGTAGACATGGCTTGTTCCTTACCGGTACGGACGGGAGCGACAACAAACAGGTCCTCCTGCCACCGGAATTTGGCCCGTTATCTAGAGTGTCCTGGACCTGTTTTGGGTCTGAGGTGGAGGTACGTCTTTGTGGCACTACGGCTTCCTTATTCCGGTCCCGCAGTCATACGGTTTGCAGTGATGGATAGACCGCTCACTGCTTCGGCTCTGGTATGCCGGTTGTTGTCCCCAGACGTTTCCAGCCGGCTCCAACCGGTCCTGGATCGTCTTCTTCTGTCCTGGGTCATCCTCTTGAAGATGGGTGCCCTCCTTTCAGAGATGCTGTCAGGCGCATCCTCTCTGGCTGCCTTCTCAGCACTAACTCCCTAAATTCTTTCACAAGTCTCCCGCTCTAACCTAGGCTCCACCCGCTTTGGGACATATTGAATAATCAGTCCCTTACTCTAAGGTGGCCTAGTGTTGTGTGTGAAAGACAGATGACTCACCGCGGCCGGCTGACTCCGGTTTAGACAGGCGATTCTTCTTCCCTCCTTGTCACGGGTGGACCGCGCCTGCCGGTAGTGGGGCCCGGTGTAGTGCAGATCAAAAGTGAAGACATCTTGTGGAACAGATTAAAAGGGGTTTAATTTGTTTTATTCGTGACGCCACCTATGAGTAGATTCGGTAAGGGCTACCGACGCTGCGGAACCCCCGGGGGATGGACAGCAGCAAGATGTTACGCTCCCCACAGGCTGAGCGGTGATCCCCGGAGGCTGGAGCTGCTCAAGATGTTGTGCGGCAGCTGCGGTTACCTTGTTGTGCGGACGGATAGTTCATAAGGAAGCACGGACACAGGTAGTCTCTGCAACGGGTCTTTACTGTAACCAGCAGGCAGTACATGGTATACAGTGGTTGAGTAGTAGACCGGGTGGACTCAGCAGTAATAGTGTTCCTCAGAGATCCGCAAGTGTTCCTCCATTCTACCTACTTAGTTTATCGCCAGCGTCGCCCAGGAATACCAGGTCGGGTACGGGGAGGCTGCTTCCATGCCCTATCCACGATATACGTCCTGGATGCTTTGGGGAGCCTTGGATCCCTCAGTGGGTACACCGCTGGTTAGACGACTGGAAACTGGCTGGTGGTGGGGTGCTCCTTTAAAGCTGATCCTCCACTCTTCTGGTTCGCGTGGCAGAGGTGAACTGCTGCCAGCTTCGGTACCAGTGAACCGGCTGTGAGTTGTGGGCACGGGAGTCTTTTGGGAACCCGTGTAGAATTGCCCAATCCCGGTGGTTAAGGCCTCAGGTGCTGACACCCGACCGGTGACGGCCCAGGGGCCCGCACGGGGTGCGGAGCCCCCGCTCCTCTCCAAGCTCTAGTCTGCTCTTGTCAGGTTCTAGATTATTCTCTTTTTCCCAACTGTCTAGATTATTGTGTGTTCTACTACACTTCCCTAACACTCCACCCACCAGGACCTATGATTGGTCCCCTGTTCTAGGTGTTGCATGTTGGGTTGGATCTCTAAGTTAACTGGATCATTGCTGAGTCAGAGGATATTGCGGCTGCATTTGTGGCTGCAATACCCTCCTGTGACGCACTCGTTGCGGGGCGCCACACTCCCCCTTGGTTGAATACGCTTGTCCCCAAGCGTCACACTACTCACATTACAGAGGTTTTTATATTTTATAACAGGTGATACACTTTTATTAATGACAAGTCATATATGCATAAAAGTGAAAAGGTAAATAAACAGGTTAACACATTGCGCGGACCCGGCGGGCGGTCGGCTGTCCTTAGAATAAAAGTTCAGGCTGTAGCCGCCAAGTCGCGGTGTTACGGTGCAAACAGGAAGAAGTCTCTTTTAGTAGCAAAGTTCAAACAACAACAGTCACTTATGGAGGGCAGTGTTCCGGACTCGTATAGCGAACCACCCATCACGGCATATATGGCGCTCATAGGTTACTATGTCCCCTCTATACAAGTCTCGGCTTGGATGGCCTCGCGGTAGGTGCGATTCCACATCACGGCGCCCCACAAACACTTCAGTACTCACACCCTCCTCCCTTACGAATCCCCACCCGGTGGACAAGTTAAATGTGCTTACCCACCCTGTTTTACGGAATTGTTCAGGCAATGGAGATTGGCGGCGGGCCTCGGCGCGAGCCTGCATGTTAGCTTGCAGTCGAGTGTGCCACTCGTCTCTCCGGATACGACGTACCTCTTCGTCGGAGTGATGCGGCGTGTGGATAAAGTCACTACGGCGTGCTGGTTGTTGAACTGCTCGAGCTTGGTGGGCAGTCTGGAGTGGAGCCCGGTTCAACGGAACCGGAGAAGATACTGTTGCGGCGGCACCCGACCAGTGCACCCGAGCTGATCGCCCGGCAGAAGGGTTCCGTGTGTTTCCCCAGGCGAACCCGGTGTAGAGATCCTCAGGTGAACTGTAGGTCTCCTCGTCATCCTCCTCGACCTCTCCTTCAATGACAACGTCGGGCTGCTCGGCTGATGAAGACGATGGGATGGAATCCTCTGGATCGGTGGGTGGCTGTGCGGCAAAGTTCTCCTCGGGGTCGTTGTGCAGGACTTCCAGGCTGCCTGCCTCTTCTTCTGTAGCAGTGGGAAGTGGTGTTTCAATCCCGGTCACCAGGTAGGCCTCTGTATTTGCAGAGGAGGCCTCCGGTTCAGGGAGAAACAAGCGACAGTCTCGGTAGTGGTGAAACTAGTCGCGGGTTCCACAGGTGGAACCAGGTAGATGTCAGCTTCTTCGTGGGAGCATATTGGAAGCTCCGGCTCTGGAACGGGGTCGGCTGCGGGTTCGTCCGCTGGAACGGGTCGAGCTGTGGTCCTCACGGGAATGATACAGTCTATGGGCTCTGGTGACGAAGCAGGACAGGTAGTGGGCGACGGTGAGGTGGTGGAAAAGCTGGCGATGTCGTCTGGGCTTGGAGAAGCTGTACCCGGTCGGCTCTGCTGCATCGCATGATGGAGTCTTCTGCCTAGGGACGCGCTCCAGCTGCGAATCGTCCATTCCACTGTCTCAAGTAGTCGCACCCGGAGGTCTTGTAGAGCCTCTAGCCAGAAGTCGGGGCTGCCGTCTATGGTAAGGGCAGGATCCGGACCCGGTTGGCCTATGGCTGCTCTGGCCTCCGCCTCGACCTCCCGCATTAGGTCTTGGAGTCTCGTGCTGGCCATTCTCTTCTTGGAGGGAAACCACACCCGTTCAACCGGTAAGACGTTCTGGTAGAGCTGGTGAAGAAATCTGTCTGACTGTCTGTGACACTCCCATTTTCCTCTGGGCTTTTGTAGTCCAATGGTGGGAAAAGTCTTTGGGGTCCGCCCCCATGGTTGATTCGAGCAATCAGGGCGGACAAAGAGTTTGGCGCCTTTTGTCTTTAGCCCTCCCACGATGAGGGGGGGGTTGACTCACTCCTGGGCTTGCACGTGGCGGCTTCTTGTGGCGGGAACGCCATCTTGGGCGCCATCTTGACCCAATGGTGAAAAGGCGGGAAAGTTCTTTTAGGGACGAACAAAGTCCAATTGTAGACAATAAAGTCCAGTTTAAGCACAATATACCCGTTGGGTAACGGGCCTGCTCGTATCCTGTTCGTGACGCCATTTTCTGACTCACCGCGGCCGGCTGACTCCGGTTTAGAGAGGCGATTCTTCTTCCCTCCTTGTCACGGGTGGACCGCGCCTGCCGGTAGTGGGGCCCGGTGTAGTGCAGATCAAAAGTGAAGACGTCTTGTGGAACAGATTAAAAGGGGTTTAATTTGTTTTATTCGTGACGCCACCTATGAGTAGATTCGGTAAGGGCTACCGACGCTGCGGAACCCCCGGGGGATGGACAGCAGCAAGATGTTACGCTCCCCACAGGCTGAGCGGTGATCCCCGGAGGCTGGAGCTGCTCAAGATGTTGTGCGGCAGCTGCGGTTACCTTGTTGTGCGGACGGATAGTTCATAAGGAAGCACGGACACAGGTAGTCTCTGCAACGGGTCTTTACTGTAACCAGCAGGCAGTACATGGTATACAGTGGTTGAGTAGTAGACCGGGTGGACTCAGCAGTAATAGTGTTCCTCAGAGATCCGCAAGTGTTCCTCCATTCTACCTACTTAGTTTATCGCCAGCGTCGCCCAGGAATACCAGGTCGGGTACGGGGAGGCTGCTTCAATGCCCTATCCACGATATACGTCCTGGATGCTTTGGGGAGCCTTGGATCCCTCAGTGGGTACACCGCTGGTTAGACGACTGGAAACTGGCTGGTGGTGGGGTGCTCCTTTAAAGCTGATCCTCCACTCTTCTGGTTCGCGTGGCAGAGGTGAACTGCTGCCAGCTTCGGTACCAGTGAATCGGCTGTGAGTTGTGGGCACGGGAGTCTTTTGGGAACCCGTGTAGAAATGCCCAATCCCGGTGGTTAAGGCCTCAGGTGCTGACACCCGACCGGTGACGGCCCAGGGGCCCGCACGGGGTGCAGTACCTCCCTGTTGCGCTTAGCCATAGGGGCGCCACATTTTTAGTTGACCAAATAGTTATTTTCCACCAAAATTTGAAAAAAAACTCCTTCCATTTTCAGATCAGATATGGATGTTTCCAGGATTTATTTTTACATTTTGTCTCTCATAGTTGAGGTCTACCTATGATGTCAATTACAGGCAACTCTCATTTTTCAGTGGGAGAACTTGCACAAATGGTGGCTGACTAAATACTTTTTTCCCCACTGTATATGTAGAAATTAAATGCTATATTATGGCTGCATATAGGATGAGATTTTTTTGTGTACCTGTAGGCATAAATGGGCGAATCTTATCCAACAGATGCGGATTTAGTCCTTGAATAAAAATTCGTTCTCTGTATTGCCTCATTGAATGACATGCATCTAGAGTGGAAGAGTCCTGGAATCATCAATAGATAAAATGCGGTTTATTATATGCAGTTTGAAGCTATTTAGCTTATTACTCATATCCCGAGGAAGAAGCTGGATAATTTTGAAATGTGTAGAATAAACCGCATTTTATCTATTGATGTTTCCTGGACACTTCCATCCTGAAGTCTTCAAGAGCAGCACAGGAAATGGTGTTTCTCCTTCCGCTATTGCTTGTACCAAGTGTGAAACCGTGGATCTGCAGCAGCAATATCTCCTTCACTTGTATACTGTTGTGTGTCTACTACAACAAGTGGTGAGCGCAGTGTCTCTTTGCCTGTACAACTTCTCATCAGATAGGACTCGTTTGGCGCCTTTATTTTCTATACATATGCTGCCTGTTTTTTCACAAACCTCTCAAATCGATAATACACTTGTGTGAACCTACTAATGTAATTAAATATGAGTCAGAGCCAGTCTTACTGGCTATGGTCCATGTAGCTCCTTAAACCCTGTAAAGACTGGGAGATATTACTTCTTTGGGATTTCACTTTTTCCTCCTGCTCTTATAATTTTATAATGAATAAAAAAAAGTCCACAACCCCATGTCAACATGCCGGGTTTTTATCACATAAAAAATCATACCAAGAAGAATAATTTCAGAACTTTTCCCACTTTTATGTCACCTATAGTCTGTACAATTCAATTGAAAACTAAACTGAAATCTTTTCAAGTGTAAAAATAAAAATAAAGAGCTAATATAATGTAGTTGCATAAATAATAATATAACACCCTTAAACCAAACTTTGTTGAAGTACCCTTTAAATTTATGAAGCATTCAATACTAGGTCTATCAGCCTGGCACATCTAGGATTGTCAATCTTTGCACACTTTTCCATGCAGTAGCACCCCAAATCAGTCAGAGTGCTAGGGTATCTCCTATGTACAGTGCTCAATTCATGTCAACCAACAGGTCTGGGCTTTGGCTGAGCCTTTCCAAAATCTTGATATTCTGAAGAAGCCATTCTTTTGTTGATCTGGAGGTATGTTAAGGGTCGTTGTCATTAATATTATGGTCTGATGAGAACAAGGTTAAATGTTTTGGCCATAATCCCAAAACAAATGTTTGGTACAATGCCAACATCAAAGGAACACCAGACCCACAGTGAAGCATGGTGGTGGAGACAGCATTATACGATGAAGCTGTTTTTCACCAGTTTAGTCAAGGTGAAGTAAATTATGAACAGTATCAAATATCAGTCAATTTGCATTAAAGCCTTTGGGCCTCTGCTGAAGATTAATTTCATCTTTTAGAATCTAAAAGGTGAAATTAATTTTTAGCAGAGGCGCAAATTGACTGATATTTGGACCTGTTCATAATTTCCTTCACCTTGACTATGCTACCTCACCATGCTTCACTGTGGGTGTGGTGCTCCTTTGATGTTGGCATTGTACCAAACATTCCTTTTGGACTTATGATCTCATTAGACCATGACGTTTTCACGCCTTCTTCTAGCAGAATTGATGTAGGTTTCGGTGAAACATAGAGTGGCTTAAATGTGTTTTGTAAGAAGAGGCTATAGTCCTGCAACCCTACATTACAAGCTAGACCTAATACGAGAGATTGCTGTCACATGCAGTATGCATCCGTTACTTGCCAGAAATTCATGCAGCTCCTTTAATGTTGCTTTTGACCTTTTGGAATCTCCCTGGATTAATTGGAATGTTTAATATTTTATCTTTAAAATGATATTTTCCATCCCTAGGCTTTTCAGCTATGTCAATGAAGCCAAACTATTTACTCGTCCAACCTTTGTCCGACTCATTTCTTTGCTGAACAATTATGTTAAGAACACAGGAACTGTGGAAACTGTCAGCAATGAAGAAATCCAAGAACAAGTTGCTTTTATAGATGAAGTGATCCAAACTACTATCATGAAAAAGCTTTCTAATTTCCTTATTTCAAAAGGTAAAACAAATGTAATTACAACCATGAACAACTGAGTATTACTTTATGATAAACTATATCAGAATCATTCTTTTCTACATCTGTATGAATTGTTGTCTTCTCTGTGCATCAATATTTTTTAAGGACTTGGATTTTAAGAATTTGCACCACTGGGTGCCTCGCTTACCAAAAGTTCATGTGGCATCAAGGATCAAGGTGTCCATCATCTCTCTGATTATAGGTCTGGTAATTGTGGTGGGTAGGGGTACAGTTCAAATTATTCCCTACAAAATTACAGTGATACCTCGGTTTTCATCGACTTTGGTTATCGTCGGTTTCGGTTTCCATCAATTTTTTCAATGCCAATCTGTCTCGGTTTTCATCAGTTTTTCTCCATACATTGCTCCTAATTTTGCAATAAAAATGTTATTCCCTTTCCAAAAAATAATATGTGTACTCCTCTCTCCCCTCCTTGGTGTCTTCCATACACCAAAAAGAGCCTTTATAAAAATAAAAAAACATTAAGTGTTTATTTTTTCTTTAAACTAGTCATTCATATTCATTTTACAGTCATTTCTGAGTGTTTCCAGTATAAACCAATATCTTCAATATATGTATCGTGATATATTCACTATAAAATGTGTTTTATTGTAGGTCTTTTTCAATGTCTCGATCGAACCAATTAATTGATTTAACATTGTTTCCTATGGGATTTGTTGCCTTGGTTTTCGTCGATTTCGGTTTTCGATGATAGTTTTCGGACGGATTATCGATGAAAACCGAGGTATCACTTTATGTAAAAATGTGGTATTTATTTTTAATCTTTTGGTTGTGTTTATTGCACACATGAATACTATCAAGGAATTTTATTTCATTATCAAATTTTATCCTTTGGCCTAATGTACAATGCAACGCTCTATATTTTGTCACATAAATCTTTAAAGGGAACCTGTTACCATAATACCACCACCTTTAATGGCAGCCTTCACACACACCATATGTCAATCATTCTCCATTTTAATACATGGACCACTCCCAAAAGTTTGGGTGAGTGTCAGCCAGACCTACCTAACCCTTCCGCTGCTTGTAATACCCAGACCTGATTTGCCTTAATTACTCTTTTAGTACTTAAGTCTACAGTACTAGACCTGCATTAAATAACAGAGAATAACCACCTCTGCTATACATGCCTTCCATCGTCTATGTGTCCAGTTGCCATCTTACAGTCCACAATGAGATACATTTCTATTGTACAGGGAAACAATAGGTAAAATTAACAATGTATAGGGCCACATTTTTAATGTCCTCCATTGTTGTCCCATACATTAATAATTTTCTCCGATGTAACACGTCCCATATTGTGACCCCATACATTCATTTTCCACACTGTGCCCTATGCATTAATAATGAAGGGACAGCCAATGGTAACACAGTAGCCCCCACCAATCATCGTTGATGGGGCGTGGAAAACATCATGCTGTGGCACGCCCCTAGGAAATCACTAGGTGATGCAGATTCCATCCCTATCGCCCGTTTACACACCAATACCAGGGCAATTCACCATCTGGATTGCCTCTGATTTTAGAACAATGCTCTGAAACCGCAACCCGGAGCAACTGCCAAAATCCCGATCACTTTCCCAAATTACGACGCAACTTTGTAGCAATTTCAAGGCAACCGTGACAAAAATCCCGATTGCCTGGCAGTTGCTACACCGCAGTTGAGGCGTGTAAAGGTACCTTTAAAGATACATTTATGCACATGGAATTAAGAAACTGAGGGTAATCACACGGTAGCCCTCCACGGCTTACTAGCAGCAATCCTTTGGCTAGCACTTTTAAGCTAGCCAAAGTCCCCTAGTGACTTGCTCCAGCGTACATTATCTATAAATTAATCAAAGCAATTCATCTTGGACAGGTCCCGGCAGCTGAAGAAACTTTCATTAATGCTTATTTTTCTCTTATTTTCTGCATTCAGTAACGTTAATGCTCTGTGGATTCCTCTATTTGTTACAGAATTTAACTTTCTAAATTCAGCAATGGCTTTTATAAATTAAGAAATATAGTCATATAGGCATAAGTTAATGTCTCCCGTTGTCACTACCAATATGTTATGTAATGGAGAGCTTCACTTGGTGGATTGTCTGACATTTTGCCATTTGATGTACAGGTTATTACACAACAGTTGAAAGCTTTGAGAATGACCTGCGAGAAATGTGGTTTGGACTGTACTCGCGCTCCAAAGGTGCCTTGGACTCTTCAGGCTTTGAACATGTCTTCCATGGTGAGATATATATTCCCAACACATTGAAACACAATACAAATGACTCGTACAAGGAAAATGACAAGATAAGGCAGTTTGATAAGGATCTTATGATTGAAAGTGACTTGGTTGAGGAAAAAGTATACATTTTGGTAACCTAAGGTACTATAAAGAACAGACACAAACTAGCATGAGGATGTAGCATCCAGAAGGTCATCATTTCCCGTTATGAGTCAATGGTGAAATGACATTTATTTTCTGTGGGTTCCGGTACTACAAATCCTAGGCAAAATCTGTGAGAGCAAAAATCAGATGTGTAGCTGTGATTTTGCTGTGCCTTTGATAAGGATTGTTCCTAATATATTGCAAAACATATTGTTCGAAAGGTAAATTTTCATCCACAATCAATCTCCTAAAATACTCAGCAAGCTGAAAAATTCAGACATAATGATCGTCATGTACCTGACCAGTGTGAACGTACCCTAAGACTATAATTTGGCTCCAATCATATGTATTATCAATGTTTTCTGTATGCAGGTGAAATTCAGAAAGGAAAGATCTCCGGATTTCACAGCTGGGTGAATCTTTATCTACTGGAGAAGGCTGGTGAGATTAACTATCTGAGCTACAGTGCAGATGGGCCGGTAGGTGTAATACAGCTGTCCGTGGTTAGTTACAATCATTCTTAAAATGTCATGGCGGTTGTAGGCCCTTTTTGATTTACTATATGTGTCACCTAGTGATTAATTACTCTGAGGACTAAAATGTATCTGTCACCAGATTTTTGTTACCTAATCTAAGAGCAGCATAATGTAGGGGCAGGGACACTGACTCCAGTGATTTGTCACTTACTGGTCTCCTTGCTGTGATTCTGACAACATAATTGTTTTATCACAGGGAATTATCACTAGAGGGCTAGCAAACCCACACCTTTCAACTTTTGAAGAAGATAGGGAGAAATGTTGACCACACCCAAAGCCAAACCCATAACCATTTCTTTCTATCCTGGCAGGAAGAGATGGCAGAGGGTTGATGGCAGTGAGGGACCTTAAGCAGACACATGTCTTGCAGAGAAATCCCTGATGTGCGCTGCCACAAACAAGGGAACACCTGGGACACAATAACAATACTGAGCCTTGACAATAGGGCGCGTAGGATGGAATACACTCACCAGAGGCTGAACCTGAAGCTCCCTGTCGTCCCTATACAGGTTCTTTCACCCCCTCGCCGAGCATGATACCTAGCCCTTGCTAGCCCAGACTTCACTCTCACTAGTGAGATGGCCAGTGAGAACGCTAGTCACACTGCTGCACTAATAAAACACAAGGAAGAGAAACAGGGGGATAATGAAAAGAATGTACAGCAACTTCTTGGCTACAGTTAGACACCAGGACTGCAGCATACACCAGCTTGACTTGAAAACAGCAAGGGCAGCTCCAGTAGCAACCTTCCTCCTCTGTGGCTTATAAGAGAGTGTGGGTTCTCTGTCACCAGTGTCCGCTGGTGGAACATGGGGCTATTTAAAGGTGGTGGGTGTGGACACCAGCCTAAAGTACATGAGAAGAAGCGGCTGCAGCAAAGCTGACATTACCCTATAAGTGCCAAAGAAAAAGAAATTACATTTAATATGAAGACTCTCGACCAAACAAACGAGACTCAGGTCCAAAAGCTGTCACAAGTCTCCAATACACTAGAAACCATCATGACAATGTTCTAGACTGCAGGGCATAGATACAAATGCACGACAGTCCCGCTGGATCCAGCACAGTTGGGACTAGAGATGATCAGATCACATCATGGGACTTCAGTCCAGTGTCCAGGTCAGTGGTACCTGGCGGCTGGATGGCACGACTGCAAATATCTTAACTTCTGGTGTCCCCGACACTGCTTTTCCTTATCCAGGACTGGTGCGACATCATCTATGCATCCTGCTCATCTCTAGTTCTGATCTATGGATTTATTTCTTGTTCTTTTATTCATAGTCACAGCAGCCAGAACTTTCTAATCTTGATGTCAGGCTGTGTTCACACTGTGTGTTTTCGATCTGTTTTTTTCTGATGCTTTTTCACTGTTTTTTGGATCAGCTTTAGAAAAAACACATCAGAAATGTATCATTGATTATTGATCCGTTTTGACTGCGTTTTTTCTGGTGCCTCTTTTACCCATACACAATAGTTTCAATAAAGCGGATCAGAAAAATGCAGCAATAATTGACAGCTCACTCTTTTTACGAATCACTTTTTGGAAAACCCATTACTTTGCTGGGATTCCATTTAAGTGATGCGTGCACTGCATTTTCGCTGCAAAAACGAATAAAAAAAAAAGCGGATCACAAACGCATAGTGTGAACAAAGCCTAAACTTCAATATAAAGCATCTGGATTTTTTAATGTCTTTAAGATATTGCATAAATACTGTGTTTTTTTGTTTTCTGCAGGTGTCTGTACTAATTTGCACAATAATAATCTCACATTATTGCATTTATGCTTCATTTTTTATGCCTTTTTCCCTTATTTGATGGATTTTTGGTGCAGATGCAAAGCAAAGTGGATATGATTTCATGACTCCTGCATCCACTGGGCGTCTAAAGACACTGCTGAACTGTTCAGTTTTGATGGTTTTTATTCTATAAATGTTAATGTGGAGCCTGATAAAATGCAGACAATAACAAAAACCTGCCGTTGCATTTTCCAGCGCAGCATCAAAGCATAAATGCAGCAGATGCAAAAACCAGAGAAGATTATTATTGCATTGTGTGATGAGGACAACAGGAGAAAATGTGCAGAAAAAGCAATAGTAAATAAAAAAAGCACAGCATAGTGTCTGAGAATGACCTCATCATTACATTTTATTACTTTTTATGGATTTAATAGAGAAACATAGTCAATCATGCTGTTTTTATGCCATTTACTGATTACTGTAAATATCCTGTTGAGTGTCCTGTGTTGAGTGGGTTCTTATGATTATAGGGACACCATATATCTCTTATTTGCTGATTTGTAATGTTTGTTATTGTTTAAAAAAGTACATCAAAATGCCATTATTGTAAATATTTTTTCTATTATTTAGAAATGTTATTTTAGGAAGAAAAGAAAATCTTTGTTTCTATCCTTCTTCTAGAATACAGGGACATAGAAATACACTGTATGTACAGATATATCTCTATGTACATATATAATCTTCCAGTGACTGTAGAAGCTGCAATGCGGATCATGTATACAACATTCTCCCACTTATATTACTAAAGCATGTGGCTCATGGCTTTAACTGTTACTTGCAGTTATAGAGGTTGTGGTTTCAAGTCCCAGGGAGACTCACAAAGAAAGAGAAAATTAAATATTTACAATGTTTTAAATTTTTTGTTTTTTTATAAATGTTATAAAACTAAAAAAAATCAGATTTTTCAAAATACTTTTGGAGCAAAGATACATAAAAATATATTTTTGTGTACAGATGTACATGTATAATCTATTTCTAGGATGACTGGCTGGAACGTGGCTTCAAGATTACCAAATGATCCAATCCTTCTTGCTGTGGTCTGTGGCTCATAGCTAGAGCTGCTGCCTGTGCACATGGAGGCTGTTAGTTTGATTCCTGGGGAGATGAAGAATAGTTTATTTAATTTATGTACATGCAGACAGATGCCAACCCACCCGTAAGGAGGAACTACAGAGGTGATAAAGATACTGAGAGGAAGTCGTGACAAAGGTCCTGTTGTGTTGGGACAGCGGGACTGACCCCGCAAATCGGTAAAGGTCCACTGAATATGGGATGAAAATCTGCCAGTCAGATGTGGACAGTGTTATACAGAGTTCAGTATTCAGAGAACTGGTAGATCTGCAGTAGAGAAAAATATGAACAAAAACTTCAGCATCCAATATAGTAAGTGACACATCACTAGAATCAGGGTGTTTGTCACTACAGCTCTCAGATGCGTCAACAAAAACGTGGTGAAAAATTCCCTTTAATCACAAATCAGTGTAAAGTTGGCCATACTTATCAGAGAAATATAACCTATACGCAATGATCATCTAATGTGTATTGGGCATCCCAACTCCCCATGGAAAGCAGATGTTGGGAAAATGATGTGTCAAGTGTGCTGAAATCCAACAAGGTCTAACCTTTGGTTCTCAATAGTTATAACTTATAACTATATAACTTATAAGGTGTCTGACAGTGACTTAGCCACCTTTCCCAATTGAGAACATGCTTGTATTAGCTTGTATGTGTATTAGGGGGTCTAATGGAATATTTATCAACCAAACAAGCATTTATTTGATAGCTATTTAAAGTTTAAGGAGTTGGTTGGCAAAGACTTTACAAAGACAATGTTTTGTTTCTTCCTATGGAAGAAGTGATACAAATTATCTTGTGAAATAGAATCTATCATAAGAAATATGCATGTTAAAATAAAGGTATTGCCATAATGGAGCTGTTATAGTGATTTAACAGATACCTTCAGTGAAGAATCCACAGCCTGGTTGATGTTTAATCATCGTTAGAAGTTTGGGTTTCCTAGGCTTCATGGTCATTGTGGCAGGACTGTGGCGCAGGACTGTGAGTAGAGTCTTTAGCTTTGGACCGGCCACTCCACAATCTCTGGTGTGCTAACCATGGGTCCGAATGCCTGAAAATCAAGTGGTGCATGGCGCGAAATTTAAAACTGGAAGATGATACAGACACCAGAAGCATCGGAGGGGCCGGGGTAGAGCAGAAGACCCTGTGCACAGTCCTGCCCCAATGCCCCGAAAAGTTAGGAAACCAAAACTTCTAATGACGATTAAACAACAAGCACGATGTGGATTTCTTCACTGAAGGTATGTATTAAATTAGTATAGCAACACCATTATTGTCATCTTTTTTTGTCACGATTATCTCCCGTCATTAGGAAACTTGTGGCAGCTTTGGGATCTGAGTTTCACATGAATTAGTGAGACTCTGGTTTTTAACCGTGATTGCTTCCTTTTGGACCAGCAAGGGTTAATTACATCTTCCTTACTGGTCGCTCTTGGTTAGTTTCTCTTAGCTGCAGCCGGTTTTGTGTCCACTCCCCTTCCCTTTAAAAATTAACATGGTTCATCATCACCTAATGGTAATAGATTCATTCTATTCTGACCATCATGGAGGGAGGAAGTCTCTTGTGGCTTCTGGAGATCTGATGCTGGAGTTCTTTTGTGGGAGCCATGTGGTCTGTAGTCCTGTTGTTTAACTGTAGAAGTCAAGTTTTTTTTCTGTATTCTTTATTGTCTATGTTCCACTGTCTGCCTACCTTCCCCTGTGTTGCACTACCTTAGAGGTGAAGTCTAGTGTATTCACCGTGTTCCCAAAAGCCAGGGTAAGTGGAGGGACAGCTCAGGGACTGGGTACGTAAAAGTGGTGGGGGTGAAGGACCAGCTTAGGGAAGTTAGGGCAGCTCAGGGGCCAGACACAGACATAGGGTCAGACACAGGGGCCCGACCTCTCCTGGGTGTCAGGAGGTGTCCCATTCCCTGCTCCCCATCATCTGGGTCTTCCTCTCCTTTACATCCAGTTGTACTTCTGTGTTGTGGTGTGCTGTACACCAGACATCCCCTAGTCCTAGCGTGACACCTTATTTTTATCATGCACAATCGTGATTTTAGGTTCACTTTAATAGAAAAAGAAACATTAGTCTTCAATTTGATTATGGAAATGGGTCCTAAGAAACCATTTGTTTCCTTCGTTAATTGTGTGTCAGTTGTACATAATTAATAGTAACTAATCTCATTTGCATTTGAGTGGCTGTATTATTGTTCCTAGACAGCAATGATGCACCAATTTATTAGTAAGTCACTTTTGTGCCATGTATCAGAGGTCTAAGATGACTCAGAACTGGCACCATAATGAAGTCCCTTTGTTCCAAGCATGTAGTTAGCATAAACAACCACTAAGTGGCGACAGTTAAATATGTTAGTTGAACTGAATCATGCTGAGTTATGAAAATCTGACATTGAGGAAAGGTCAGGCTGAGTGCTACATATGCTGGACGCACCCTAAAGTAGTTTTATTAATACAGAGAGATAATTATGGATACATTAGTCACAAAAATTCAACATATGTATAAACCTGCATTTCCTGATAATTCAGCTCAAACTATATGTTGGCATTGTAGTAAAGTTGTATTAGGGCTGGTGCAGACGAACATCATGCAGTATGATGTTTGTGTGCCAAACAAACTGCACATGGAGTAATGCAAGTGAATGAGGTTCAGATTGAAGACTTTTATACATGGATTGGTGGTATAAAAAATAGCAGTAGGCACTTACCAATGTTAGGATCAGACCCATCCAAAAAAAAAACTCAATGATTTCGTCCAGTTTTAATATTTGATTGCAATTGATAACTATGGACACTGGGTGTGGATTAGTATAATTTTTCAATTATTCATGTATAAAAGTGGATCTCATATCAAATACGAACATGGAATTGACATAATGATGACATATTGATGATATACAGTCATTGGCTATCTGAACACAGCCTCAGAAACACATTCAGATGGTTCAGTCAACCATAATTTGTCAATGTGAAAAAAGGAAAGAGCTTTATAGAAAAAAAACAGACAAAAGAAAAGTATTTGTGTGAAAGAAATAATAAAACACAGCAAGAATTAGTGTGGTGATAGGTGGCCATTGCACTTAAGAGGTGCGTAAACCACTACATGCATGGCATCTGTTTGTAATGGAAACATTGCACCCATGAAATAGGATTCTGGCTTGGTATTTGGCATTATGTAATTTTTCTCACCCTCTCTGGATGCACCATATTGCGTTTAAAATCCTGATTCCTCTGGATCCATTCAAAAATAGAATGAGGTCCAATGGTGGATGGATCCGGACAGGGCCGATCCGTCCATCTGGATCTGTTTTACCCCAATGAGCATGCCCAGAATAGTTCCTGCACCGCAGACTCATCTACCCCTGCCTCAGAAAAAGGGCTTGTGCCCTATGTTATTGTTCAAAAATATTAATAAAATTTATTGCTGACATGTTAATAATATGTGGGCACCTGGGGAGGGGTTTGCACTAGTGATTTTATACCACTACTTTATTACTATCACTGTCTGAAGTCCGGTCGGCTTTTGCCCACAGCGCAGGACTGATCTACGCACAGAACTGTCAAAATGCGGCGTAGATATCGCTTTTACGTCATTTCTGACAGTTCTGTGCATAGATCAGTCCTGCGCTGTGGGCAAAAGCCGACCAGACTTCAGACAGTGATAGTAATAAAGTAGTGGTATAAAATCACTCATCCAACCTCTCCCCAGGTGCCCCCATACAGCTGCATCTCAATGAATTAGAATATCATCAAAAACACAATCTATTTCAGTAATTCAATACATAAAGTGAAACACCTATATTATATAGAGTCATTACAAGTGATCTATTTCAAGAAATAACTTTTTTCATTGTTTTTATTGGCTGTTAGCCATAATCATCAACATTAACATAAATAAATACTTGAAATAGATCACTCTGTAATGACTCTATATAATATAGGCGTTTCACTTTTTGTGTTGAATTACTGAAAAAAATTAACTTTTGGATGATATTCTAATTCATTGAGATGCTCCTGTCAGTGGCGTAATTTCAGGCCCCGGGCCCCGATGCAAAAGCTCTAACAGGGCCCCCAATTATTGCAAATCTTTAATAGTAGTAGTCTTTGTCTATAGGCCAGAGGGACTTTTGGGGCCCCCTAGGCTGCAGGGCCCGGGTTGCAATCGCAACCCCTGCACCAGGGGTAGTTACGCCCCTGGCTCCTGCATTATACGTTATGCACACAATAAATTTTCATATTATTTTTGAACAATCACATAGGGCACAAGTCCTTTCTCTGAGGCCGGGGTAGATGGTAGTTTAAACTACTCATGCAGCCCCTCCCCAGGTGTTCATACAGTATATACACATGCAGAATACATTTTATTACATTTCTCCTATCCTCTCTGGCTGGATCAGGCATCCGGTAGCTCGTTGACATGCGTTTTGGATACACGGCCAGATCAGGATGAATCCTTCTTCATCCTGATCCGGCTGCTACAGAAGTGTGAAACCAGCCTAATATTATCAACACTAACTTTAATAACTAAAATACAACTGGTGGACTAAGTCCCGAATGTGTAGATTTTACAATATTGCTAATTGTGAGCACTTTAACTCAACTCCCATATTAGTGCAATATTTGTTGTCATGGTGTGCAGTGCAATGCACTTTAATCCTTTTTCACATGTTTCAGGTACATGTGGTATCCATTTTTTTTCATGAACCCCACTTATACCCATTATAACCTATGGGGCTGCTTACATGTCCATTTTTTTCAGCAGCGCAGAAGACAGGGGCATATGGACAGGCCCTGAATGACTCTATTCTTCTGAACATCTTGCTGATAAAATAAAAATATGAGAATGCTATCCATTTAATGTGTTAATCTTCCTATTTTTCTTTATCTCTGCAGTGGACCGGTTACCCAGATATTTTCTCCTTCCAGTTTAAGTGGTCTACCTATTTAAAAACCATTGGCTCTTTCTTTATGGGATCCAGCCCTGAGTTTGAGATTGCAATGTACACGCTTTGCTATGTCACACGCCCAGATAGAATGTAAGTACTCTTATATTGTGAATAGAGCAAGTTGTTATACTTCCCAGTCCAGATCACACATGTAGTATATTATTATTTAGCATCTAAAGGACAATGGACGGTTATTAAGAGAATAACGTTTCTGTTGGGATTTCCAGCTTTTATGCAAGCCTCTAGCATATTAGACTTGATATGTCAAATTCTCTAACTTGGGCCTCCAATTAACATGATATCCTTTCAGTAGGGTAGTGTTTCCCAACTCCAGTCCCAAAAGCCACCACCAGGTCATGTTTTCTGGATTTCCTTAGTGTTCTACTGATGATAATTCCATCATTTTGGCATACTAGGAAAATCTGGAAAAATGCCCTATTGGTGGCTCTTGAGGACTAGAGTTAGGGAACACTGCATTAGAGCATATATAGTATAACTCAGACTAAAGTCCCTGAGTATTATCCTACTTTATTATTGAAAGCATAGTTATTTTGTAGAATGACTTCCACTCTGGCAGACCTGGTTTCTCCTTGGATTGTATGTTCATCTATTTATGTGAATGAATGCCCCCAGCTTAGTTATGGGAGTTAAATGCTAACAATTTCAGCTGTAGGACCAGGGGTGATCTTTGAATCTTTTGAAATTAGAGTTCGCTAGGCTGGGCAAAAATTCTCAAAAATTGGATTCTCAGTAAATCAATTTACTGCGTTTCACAATACTGCAAAACCTACTGTCATGCCACAGACTAGTGAGCATCCAGATACTGTGCATGACAAGGGTGCATGGGCCAACAGTGTCTGGCGCACAATACAAAACTACAGACAGGGGATACACTCGGGGAGGGAACAAATAGAGCGGAGGACCTTGCTCTCCGGGAAAAGGAGACCTCCTGCACTCACCTGTGGCTGTGCCCTGATCTCCCTACAGACCCTATACGGGTTCTTTCACCCCGTCGCTGAGAAGGATGCCTAGTCCCTCGCTGGCCCTGATGTGAACCCTCAATTGGAGGTATGGCCGGAGAGATCACTAGGCCCAACTGCTGTACTAATATCAACAAGAGGGCAAGTTAAGACAGATAGGGAGATAAGAAAACAACTTCATGCCTGCTAGCACTCTCCTAGGCAGCAGACGGCTTTCAAGAGTAGATCCTTCACCTTAGATAGCTAGGCCAGAAATGCAGTTCAATAACCAGCAAAGAATGCTGGAACATGTAATCATATAAAGGAGATGGGAGTGAACACAAAGTAGCCACACTTGGAAAGAGAACTAAGGAGCTTTGCTAGCAACAGAAACTGAAATGATCTCCTGCACTGCCAAAGGAAAGAAACACATAATATGAAGTCTCAATACAGAAATGAGATACAGGTCCCAAACCTGTCACAGATTCGTGACACCTAGTCTGAGGCTCCTAGGACGGTATCAAATCCTTTGAATCTCTTTAGTTAAAAAGCCGTATTAATGTCATGGTGACTTGACCATAGAAATGGATGGTAACCAGATAGTAACTGACAGCTCAATTAAAAAAAACACATTGTACTTATCTATCAATTGCGACTTCTATAACTCTACTCAAGTCGCTCCTCAGGTTTAGTTCTTTAAATGTCCAAAGGAGAATTTTGGTGACATTTTGAAAAACATGAAACTTTTGCTCAAAATTTCCTAAAAATGCTTCATGATTGGGAAGAAGCCTGTTTTTACTTTGCACTAAATTCATAAACCATGGTGCGCCAGTTTACATGAATTTGGAGCAATTAATATCAGTAAATACCCCAAGATAAAGAAAAAGAAAAGTGACTTAAAATGAAAAAAAAATATGAATGATGAATCGAGGCTTATGTATTATACATTATATTATCAGTTGGCTTTCATTTATGACAGAAGTCATGATGGTGAGCTGGATCTGGTATACAATGGATGTCACTGGTGTCTGAAGGGGTCTGTTAAAGTAATGTTGAGTTTTATTCCATTTTGATGGCATGGATTGCTTGACATACTTGTCCTTAAAAGTCACAAACGCTAATATGAACGGAACCAAAAACGTTGCCATTTATTCATTTATTCTATTGCTCCTCCACTTATTAATTGGTGTCTGTTTTCTTTCAGGTGCACTGTAAACTTGGGCGACACTCCTCTTAAGATCCAAACCTACAGTTGGCCCAACTCTTCCTATGGCAATGGCAAAAGATATTTAGCATCTTCTTATCCTAATATTTAGAGCAAGTGAATTGATTTTTGCAAAGAACTAAATTTGAGTAAAAAAGCTTTTAAGAAACATAAATAAATGATTACTGCTGTTTGGTGAGACAGCAAACAGAATTTTTAACCATTGCATACTATGAGTATCTAGCAAAGTCTTAAGCGCTTTGAACAAGTACTTGAGTTATAACTACAATAGTGTGTCAAACTTTACAAAACCAGAAGAAATGTTGTGAAAGAATAATGCAAGAGAGGTGAATATCCTGCTCCTTGGCAACCCATACAAGCTCTCAGACACTTTTACAGGGTCAAGAATAGAAATGCATGGTGTTTGAGTGGCCATTGTTCTTTGACTGGTCCCTGCAGACAGGCAGCAGGTAATGTGATACAAGTATGATAATGTAGTGTTCAGAATAAAAGCTGCTTATAACAACATCATTAGTGTAATTATCATCGGCAATGCAATGTTTAGCACTGGACATGAATAAACACCTTCTTTGGTCATTACTTTCAAGGCTATAAATACCAAGTTTAGGCATTTTTACAAATATGGACGCAGATTATGCAATATATTAATTTATCCTGCAGATTTATATTTTCTCATAGCAGGCATACACATTTATCTTATGCATTAAAAAAATAAATAAACCCAATCTCATCAACTGCCCTCTCCACTTTGGAAAAAAGAACTCTGTTAATTGAGAGCAATAAATGTTTCATTTTTGGATCCTTTTCCAACATTTACTAGCGCTGAATACCAACTGAACTGCCTCCACACAGTACATGTTCTATGACCTATGATGACAATGGATATCAGAGGTCATTAAGGGGTTAAATCAGTAATAAAGAAAAATCATAATTTTCCACATCATTAGCTGCTATATATATATACACACATAATGTATCTTAATCATTGAAATCGCTGTGATTGGCTGTTCAATTCAGAACAGCCAATCACAGCAATCGTAGTTGTGAGGTGGGAAATCCACCTACCATGGGCTCAAGCTCCGGTTTCCTGCTGGTAGAATCAGCAGGCATCTTGGCTGGAACGCTTTTGTGGCAATGGAGCCAGATTTTAGCCAGCACATTCCTTCCAAGGTCATTAAGTGCCACTGACCTAAGACGTATGGTAATATGCATGGTCGTGAGAGGGTTAAGCCCACATGCACACATTGAGTATTTGGTAAGTTGTTTTCCTCTGATTGTTCCACTCTATCCCGGATTTTGGTTTACAAATACGGAGGTAAAATAACTCAACAAATACTCAAAGTGTGCACATGTCCATAAACCATAAAAATATAATAAAAATTTTATATTGAAGCTCTGTTAACATGTGGCATACATGCTGCGCTTTTTCTCCTTGTTTTTTTTCTGCACGATTTTTTGCGGGTGTTTTCACCTCATGACCAATGCATGAGAATCTACTGCTATGAACTCAGGTGAACCTGCTGCCAGATTGCCGGATAGCTGTGCCACTATGTCCTGCAATCCGTCAGATGCAGGTCAATAGAGATAGATGTGCAAGGTTTTGGACTGTAGGAGGGAGGAAGGGGGCAGGGTTATAGAGAAAGCTAAAGGTTAAAAGAAGTAGCTGCTACCTCCTCTGGCATATCAGCAACTGACAGCATGTTGAAGTTGCAGGAGAAATGTTATGATGGAGGTGGTGTGGGTGGCCATGGCAATCCACGGTGTCCAGCTGATGGAGGAGCAACTTTGTGTGGCCTGCAAGTCCCATCCAACTGCAGTGAATTTCTCATCCACTCTCGCAGTGCGTGTTCTTAAGTCCCAGTCGCTGGAACATTACCTGTCGAAAGGGGAGAGATGGTGCAGAAGGATTTCCAGGAGCCCCCATCGGGGACTGTATGGTATCTTCTCCTGTAGTCTTCAGGAGGAATCTTTGCCATGGATTCAGCCAACCGAAAGTGGACTTTCTCGGATTGCGGCCTACTTCCAGTTGCAGCCTGCTAGGACTAAGACCTGCACTGTGACAGCCCACATCCATGTGTCGGCTAGGGATTAAGTTCGGAGGACAAAATTGGAAGGATTAACTACTTGTTAAGGCTGGATTGTGTCTTCCAGGGCACCCATACTAATATGTTGGTTGCCCCCCAGTGATGTGTTGGTCGGGGGTCAAACCCGGCTGCTTTCTGAGTACAGCCTACTAGGTCTCAGACCAGTCCAGTAGCAACCTTTGGGGTGATTTTGTCCAGAGGTCAAACCCAGCACAGAAGGAGAGAAGTGGTAAGGAGGAGAGGTATCCTAAGAAGCATCAGCGTTTGAACAAATTCTGAGAATTTCTCCGAGGCAGCTTGGTGATGAGATGACAATTGTTACGAATTTACATATTTTTGGAAGTTTTAGCTAATAGTATTGAAGTTAATAATGTGGCAGAAGCTTCAAAGGATAGTGAGGCCCCTAATAATGAGGTAGTGGATTTGTTGTTTGGAGTGTTACAGGGTTAAGTGGAAGAATGGATGGTCTCCAACTCGGGTGGTGTGACAAATTTGCCACCAAACCTGGCAGCTCTCTTGCGCCCCTATTAAACTCAGGACAGTCAGGGAACTGCCTGAGGATAAGAGAAAGACTGCAGCTGCCCAGTCAGTCCTGGTTCATTAAGGCGCCCCTAAGTGATTGTGGTATATGTCTTCAAATCCCAGGCCAGAAGTACATATAATAACCACCACCCCATCACTGACACAGGCCCTGAATTACACAAGTACCAATTGCTGCTACCCACTCCCTCTTCTTGTTCGATATAAGACTGGTCCATGAACAGGCTTATAGCGGGTCATAAATCAACCCAGGAAGCGTATAATGTGAGATGAGGTGGGAGGTCTTCCTTTTGTGTAATTGCTTTGATTCCTCTCCATCACCTAGCAAGCTTTCTTTGTGTGGCAACAGTTGGTCAGGAAGGTAATATTCTCAGGTTAATTAACAGATCCAGGAGATGAATTAATCCTGGGGGCAAAGGAGGGGGCTCTCTACTTGGAGTGAGGGGACTATGGTGACACCTGAACAAAATGGCTGCTATAGGAATATTGCTTGATAGATCAGAATATATGTCCCTTTTTCCCTCGCATGTGGCCCTGGTGCATTCGGATTCAGGAGTTGGACAATATGTGGTAGTACTTCAGTTGCTATGGGCACTGTCCAACAGAGGGGTTGTTGCAGGGATTGACGTGAAGAAGGGGTATATGTGTTTTAAGGCATGCACAAGGGCTTATGTGCAACAGGATGTGTGTGAGATTTGGAAAGGAAAATAAGTGGATATTCTCTCTTTGCTTCTATTTTGCAACTTTATCTGGACAGGTTGAGACCTAGTGATTCTATTGTTTAATCCCAAGGACATTGCAATTTGGCATTGGGGATTTGCAATACTAGCAGGCTTAATAGGTGAGAAGGGGTCTGAGCATTGCTCTGCTCTTTTTGGCTGTATCAATGCATTTGGGGAGACCCATTGGTTTATTGAGGCTTCGTGTGGTTAGGGTATGACAAGCAGTTGAATCAGAGGAGTAAAACGATGAGGCCTGGTATTGGGTGGGTCCACAAGGATATCACCTTGTAATGCGCTTGAGGACACCTCTTGCCTTTCAGCCCCTTTGAAGGAAATGTCGGACAGTTCAGCTCAGTAAGTGTGTCCTCCAAAGGAATTTTTTTGTTAGTTTAATGAAGGTCAGTGTGATTTCAGGGCATTGTTTAATTTCAAACAAGTGTGTTCTGATGGTGGAGGAAGTCATAGCTTGTCCATGGGTGTCACAAGGTCTAAAAGAAAGTCCAGGGTGGAATGAATGGAAAAATGAGGCAGGGAAATAAAATTGGGTTGCATGCAGCTCTTTTTAGGCATCCCCCATAGCCTAGTGGGGGAGAACCCAATATGTTCCGGCTCATTCACCAGATATTTATTCCGGACAGTGTCGGACCTTATCAGAGTTGCCATCAGAGTGTCACGGGTGCCAGATCACAACCGGTCAAAGAGGGATCATGAGGAGAGGTGGGAGGATAGTTCAAGATGGGCATGCTGTTCCAGTAGTTTTGAGACATAAAAGATTAGGTCCAGGGTGTAGCTATCTTTGTGAGTGTCTGAGTGAGGACATTGATCAAGGCCAAAGGAGGAAGTTAGTGATAAACGTTTAGAGGCAGCTGAGTGGGAAGTATCAATTGGGATGTTGAAGTCACCCATTATGATAGTGGGCTTATCAGTGGACAGGAAATGAAGTAGCCAGGTAGTGAATTGGTAAAGAAAAGTGGTGGCTGGCCCTGGCGGTAAATGACAGCCAGCTGGAGATTGGAGGGGGAGTAGATGCGGACAGTGTATAACTCAAAAGAGGGAAGAGTAATGGAGGGTGGCAGTGAAATTGTAGTAAAGAAACAGTTATCAGACCGGAGCAAGCCAACTCCTCCTCCATGTTTTTTGCTGGGGGGGATGGGTGTGAGAAAGATGGAGTCCACCATAAGAAGGTTAAGCTGGAGAGGCTGTGCCAGAGGGGGTGAGTATTGATGCTAAGGAAGGAGAGTGTTAGTGATGAAGAGGTCATGAATGTATGAAAGTTTGTTGCAGCCAGAGAGAGCGTTCCATAAGGCTCCTGGTAGAGGGACTGGTGGAGAGGGACTGGATGAATAGCTATAAGTCTGTTAGGGTTGCAAAAATTTGTGATGGATTATGGGTGGGGGCTACTAATGGCTGTGGGGATGTGATGAGGAGGACCAGGATTTGTGGATATGTCACGAGCAATGAGGGGAAGCAGAGAAAGTGTTAGAAGGTGTGAGCAGGAGAGGGCATGATGTGTCTGTGTGTCTGGAGACAGAAGATTGTTTGTGGTTTGTGGAGGAACAGTTCTGAGGAGGTTAGATGGGCAGGGAGGATGGAGGGAGAGATGACCAGTTCATTACAAGGTGAAGGGATTATAGGAGATAGTAAGAAATGAAGTAGTATAGATGTTAAAATGAAAATAAACAGAAATATTGTTTACAGTGCATAAGTATACAGATACCTTCAGGTCCCTCCTGGTCCAATAGTGGTCTAATTCATTATAGCACACTTTAAAATCTGCACTTCAAATGATGTGCTGACCAGACTAAAGTCTGACCAGACTTGTGAGTCACAATATATAACACACAAAGGCAATCAGGTGTTGAGCTTGGGGAGGGGTCTGGATTCCCTTTGAATTGATCATTTAATCAAAAGAACAAGATGTAGAAAAAATGCAGAGTAAATAGAGGGTCAGGGAAAGTGGGGGGAGTGTTGGTAGTGAAAAGTTCTAGGCGGAATAAAAAATATGTTGCAAGAACAGAGGGGGGCAGAAAATGAGAAGGATGAGTAGGAATGAATTCATACCTGAATTGAATAAAATGCAAGGCAAAACTGGGTGAAATTGAATTCATACCTGTGGGAAGAGGAAACATCATGATTAGATAATACAGCTGTGATAATGAATGACGAAATGCAATATGTTAATTCTGGTCTAATTCATTATAGCACACTTTAAATGCTGCACTTCAAATGATGGACTGACCAGACAGATGATTGCACACAATGTTCATCAGTTTTTACAGATGGTCCACTAAAACAATTAAAACATGAAAATGCCCATAGACTGAAATGTGAAAGACTTATATATACAGAAATACAGATATTTTATGTATGTGAAATTCAGACATGTGAATAAGGTCTTATGGTAATTTTTTTGGTGGTTTATGATAAGAGTTTTTAAATAATGTAGGTTTTTTATCATCAGATTATTAAGTTATCTCAAAGTACAATCGCCATTTAAGAAGCTAATACTATGAATGTTACTCCTAGTGGCATTTTCCAGAACAATTTAAAAATGAGAACTGATTGTCAACATTACTGTATGTAAGACTTCCCTAGATTTGTGAAATGCAGTCAAGGCCGAAAGTGTTGGCACCCTTGAAATTGTTGCAAAATGTGAAGTATTTCTTCAAGAAAATTATTGCAATCACCAATGTTTTTTATACACGTTTATTTCCTTATGTGTATTGGAACAGTTGTTCACTCACAAGTTTGGACTGGTGCCAACCTTTTTGCCTAGCCCATTTCTGTTTTTTTTAATGAAATTATGCCTAATTTGCCTTTTTATTGTGTTGTTCCCATACACACAATGACAATAAATATGTGTATGACAAAACATATTTAATTGCAATATTTTCTTTTATATATGCTTAATTTTCTGGTACAATGTCAAGGGTGCCAACACTTTCGACCATGAAGATACATTAGTGTCCATTATTTGTAAATATTACAAGTGAGTGTAAAATTAACATTTTGGGAAAGTTAAATGGTATTACATGTGAACTGATTAGATCAGGGATGCTTCACTCATTACGTAACTCACCATACTTATATAATCTTAGATATAGTCATTTATGACTTAACAGCAATGCAACCAGGAGAACTAGTTTTACCAGACAACCGAAGTTGCTAGATAATGACATACAGTTAGGGCCAGAAATATTTGGACAGTGACACAATTTTCGCGAGTTGGGCTCTGCATGCCACCACATTGGATTTGAAATGAAACCTCTACAACAGAATTCAAGTGCAGATTGTAACGTTTAATTTGAAGGGTTGAACAAAAATATCTGATAGAAAATGTAGGAATTGTACACATTTCTTTACAAACACTCCACATTTTAGGAGGTCAAAAGTAATTGGACAAATAAACATAACCCAAACAAAATATTTTTATTTTCAATATTTTGTTGCGAATCCTTTGGAGGCAATCACTGCCTTAAGTCTGAGTTTCCTCCTTCTTAATGCTTTGCCAGGCCTTTACAGCCGCAGCCTTCAGGTCTTGCTTGTTTGTGGGTCTTTCCGTCTTAAGTCTGGATTTGAGCAAGTGAAATGCATGCTCAATTGGGTTAAGATGTGGTGATTGACTTGGCCATTGCAGAATGTTCCACTTTTTTGCACTCATGAACTCCTGGGTAGCTTTGGCTGTATGCTTGGGGTCATTGTCCATCTGTACTATGAAGCGCCGTCCAATCAACTTTGCAGCATTTGGCTGAATCTGGGCTGAAAGTATATCCCGGTACACTTCAGAATTCATCCGGTTACTCTTGTCTGCTGTTATGTCATCAATAAACACAAGTGACCCAGTGCCATTGAAAGCCATGCATGCCCATGCCATCACGTTGCCTCCACCATGTTTTACAGAGGATGTGGTGTGCCTTGGATCATGTGCCGTTCCCTTTCTTCTCCAAACTTTTTTCTTCCCATCATTCTGGTACAGGTTGATCTTTGTCTTATCTGTCCATAGAATACTTTTCCAGAACTGAGCTGGCTTCTTGAGGTGTTTTTCAGCAAATTTAACTCTGGCCTGTCTATTTTTGGAATTGATGAATGGTTTGCATCTAGATGTGAACCCTTTGTATTTACTGTCATGGAGTCTTCTCTTTACTGTGGACTTAGAGACAGATACACCTACTTCACTGAGAGTGTTCTGGACTTCAGTTGATGTTGGGAACGGGTTCTTCTTCACCAAATAAAGTATGCGGCGATCATCCACCACTGTTGTCATCCGTGGACGCCCAGGCCTTTTAGAGTTCCCAAGCTCACCAGTCAATTCCTTTTTTCTCAGAATGTACCCAACTGTTGATTTTGCTACTCCAAGCATGTCTGCTATCTCTCTCATGGATTTTTTCTTTTTTTTCAGCCTCAGGATGTTCTGCTTCACCTCAATTGAGAGTTCCTTTGACCGCATGTTGTCTGGTCACAGCAACAGCTTCCAAATGCAAAACCACACACCTGGAATCCACCCCTGACCTTTTAACTACTTCATTGATTACAGGTTAACGAGGGAGATGCCTTCAGAGTTAATTGCAGCCCTTAGAGTCCATTGTCCAATTACTTTTGGTCCCTTGAAAAAGAGGAGGCTATGCATTACAGAGCTATGATTCCTAAACCCTTTCTCCGATTTGGATGTGGAAACTCTCATATTGCAGCTGGGAGTGTGCACTTTCAGCCCATGTTATATATATATAATTGTATTTCTGAACATGTTTTTGTAAACAGCTAAAATAACAAAACTTGTGTCACTGTCCAAATATTTCTGGCCCTAACTGCACGTTAATTTCACCTGTGGGGTGTGATAGATTATCTTAGTGCTGTACTTGCCAATTTTTAGATGAATTCCTGGGATACCTTATTGCCAGTCTTGTTTGATAGTGAATCACTTAGCACTATATCCCCCATGTAGAGGTGTGCATAAAAAATTGTGCTGCCTGGTTGTGTATCAAGTTGGGTCTCTTGTGGAAGGTGGACCTCACCTGTCTTCCCTTCTACAGATGGTATCCTTGACCCAGCATCCGTGACACCTTTGCCATTTACTTGGCGGTTTGATAACATGACACATTGATGTCATGTGAGGTCTACTGACTAGGCTTCACACAAATTATGATGTTACAATACCTAGTAAAGAGCAGAAGTGCCAGCCGTAGAAGTGAAGACAGCCTTGGTCCATCAGCCATGGAGGGCAGAACTAGATACTGAACCAAGGCAAAGGTAAAGTGAATCTTTTTGCTCAACTCTACAAACTATCATAAAATTCTTACTATTCTCCAGGAAAATTTCTCATTTCATATAGACCTAGTTAAAGTTTTAGCTAAAATGTGGTCTCATAGTTATAATTATATTAATTATTTCAAGACAAAATGTCTTATTTCATGAATAATACCCTTCATATTTTGTGGAGGTTCAAAATACTATTTCTATAAAGAGCTCTTAGTCTTCAACTAAATTGACTACATAAATTCATCTTATAATTCTTCTTAATAGCTAATAATATGCACACATGACCTGTGAAGGATGCAAGTAGGGGTGTGTTCATACAGCGTGACAGAAGCTCCTAATTCAATTCTAAATACGGTACTATTATCCCCTTCCTTCACAGTGGCGTAACTTGAAGCTCTTGGGCCCCGATGTGAAAGCTCCAACGGGGCCCCCAATTATTACAAATCTTTAACAGCAATAGTATTTTTCTATAGGCCAAAGGGAGTTTTGGGGCCCCCTAGGCTCCAGGGCCTGGGTGTGATCGCAACCCCTGCACCTGTTGTAGTTACGCCCCTGCCCCTTCACAACCGTACAACTTTCTCTCTTTGTGCTTTTGTTTCTCTTGTTCTTCAAAGAGCATATCTATTTTCATTTTCCGTCCTCACAGCTGTATTAAGGTTTGTTTATTTGTGGGATGAGTTGTAATTTGAATATAATTAATTTTACAATATGTTGTATTGTAAAACAGGGGAAAAAGTTCAAGAGTGGGGAAACTGCAAAAAAAAGTGCAATTCCACAATTGTTCTTTGGGTTTTTAATTTACCTTTTCACTATATGGTAAAACTGACCTGGTAGTATGATTCTCGAGGTCGGTACAAGTGTGTAGATAACAAACAGAGGAGTGAAAAAAATGTAGGAATTTCTAAGAAAAAAATATTGCTTTTGCCCCTATTTTCCAAGACCCATAATGTTTTTTTTCAGGGTCTGGAGTTGTGTGATGGCTTATTTTTTGTGCCATGAGCTGACGTTTTTACTTATACCATTTTTGGCTAGATGCAGTATTTTAATTGCATCTTAATGATTGCAATGTTGTAGAAAACAAAAATAATGTAATTCTACATTTCTTTCAACATCTCCAGCTTGCATTCACAGGAAGATTGTAATGAGAGGCACAGGGGTCATCAGCTGGCAACTGACTGTCATGACAATCTGTCGGCACTCTGCGTTTATATCACAGGTGCACTGATGAAAACAGGGATTGACGTGTCCCCTGCCAATGCGGATTAAATCCCGCTGTCAGAGATTGTCAACAATATTTAACTGGTTAACATCCATGCTAGAGGCACATTATAGCTGATTAAATCCGCCATCATGTGCAGAGACATGCGTCATATGTCATGAAGGGGTTGAAGAGGATGTCAAGAACTGGACAACAATAATGGACAACAATTTCTTAAAGAGGACCTATCACCAAACCAGGCATGGTGATCTAATTACAGCATCGGATGCAGCATGTCTGCTGCATCCAGGCAAGGGGTCCCCCAGCCATTGAGCCCCCCTGTACCCCGAGTAAATACACTTAGAAAACTTACATCCTGCAGCCAGAAAGGAGGTGGCTAGGGGCTGGAGCCGAAGGCCAGATTCACACCCCCTACATGTTTAATCTGCCCACCGCTGCCTCCCTGATGCCAATCATTGTCTCCCTCGTCTGCAGCATAGCACAGAGCTTATTTTAGAAATGGCCGCTTAGCCCCACCCCCTGCAGTGACGTCACCGCTTATACCCGCCCTGCTCTATGGTTAACATAGAGCAGGGCGGGGAAAGGTGGTGATGTCAGAGCAGGAGGCCGACCGCCTCGCCTCCTGCAGGGACATCACTGCTTATACCCGCCCTGCCCTATGTTAACCATAGAGCAGGGCGGGTATAAGCGGTGACGTCACCGCAAGGGATGGGGCTAAGCGGCCATTACTAAAAAAAACTCTGTGTTATGCTGCAGAAGACGGAGACAATGATTGGTAGTGGTGGGCAGATTAAACATGCAGGGGGTGTGAATCTGCCCTTCGGCTGCAGCCTCTAGCCACCTCCTTTCTGGCTGCAGGATGTAAGTTTTCTAAGTGTATTTACTCGGGGTACAGGGGGGCTCAATGGCTGGGGGACCCCTTGCCTGGATGCTGCAGACATACTGCATCCAGTGCTGTAATTAGATCACCATGCCTGGTTTGGTGACAGGTCCTCTTTAAATGCCCCCACATACCATAAAATCACATACTTAGGTTAAGGAGGAGTTAAGAAGCGGTTGTCCTGGAGATAAAAAACATATTTTTTTGTTTGTTTTATTTAAAGTTGTGTAGACACTTTAAAGGAATCGGTCATTTCAAACTATTAATTATGCAAATGTGCAGTTAGGTCCATATATATTTGGATACTGACACAAATTGTTTTTTTTACCTGTTTACTGAAACATATTCAAGTATAATTATATAATGGACATGGACATAAAGTTCAGACTTTTAGCTTTCATTTGAAGGTTTCCACATTAAAATTGGATGAAGAGTTAGGTTTTCAGCTCCTTTAGATGTGCCACCTAGTTTTTAAAGTACCAAAAGTAATTGGACAATTGACTCAATGGTTGTTTCATGGGTAGGTGTGGGCCTGTCCTTTTTATATATTGTCAATTAAGCACACAAAAAAGCCCTGGAGTTGATTTGAGTGTGGTGCTTGCATTTTGAGGATTTTGCTGAGAAGTAAACATGTGGTCAGTGGAGATCTCCATGCAGGAGAAACAAGCCAACTTTCATCTGCGAAAACAGAAAAAAACCCACCTGAGAAATTGCTATAATATTAGGAGGAAGCACTGGTGACCTCAACAATGCAAAAATACCTGGACGCCAATGAAAGACAACAGTGGTTGGGTGATTGCAGAATAATTACCACGGTCAAGAGAAACCCCTTCACAACAGCCAACAAAGTGAACAACACTCTCCATGATGCTCTACAGTGAGGAAAAAAAGTATTTATCAGCCATCAATTGTGCAAGTTTCCCACTTAAAAAAAAAAGAGAGCCCTGTAATTGACATCATAGGTGACCTCAACTATGAGAGACAAAATGAGAAAAGAAATCCTGAAAATCACATTGTCTGATTTGGAAAGATTTTTTTTTTCAAATTTTGGTGGAAAATAAGTATTTAGTCATCTACAAACAAGCAGGATTTCTGGCTTTCACAGACCTGTAACTTCTTCTTTAAGAGGTTCCTCTGTCCCCCACTCATTACCTGCAATACTGGCACCAGTTTGAACTTGTTATCAGGATAAAAGACACCTGTCCTCAACCCCAAACGTCACACTCCAAACTTCACTATGGGGAAGACTAAAGAGCTGTCGAAGGACACCAGAAACAACATTGTAGCCCTGCACCAGGTTGAGTAGACTGAATCTGCAATAGGCAAGCAGCTTGGTGTGAAGAAATCAACTGTGGGAGAAATAATTAGAAAATGAAAGACATACAAGACCACTGATAATCTCCCTCAATCTGGGGCTCCAACGCAAGATCTCACCTCATGGGGTCAAAATGATCTCAAGAATGGTGACCAAAAATCGCAGAACCACACAGGGGACCTAGTGAATGACCTCCTGAGAGCTGGGCCAACGTTACATAGGCTACCATCAGTAACACATTACGCTGCCAGGGACTCAGATCCTGCAGTGCCAGGCATGTCCCCCTGCTTAAGCCATTACATCTCCGGGCCTGTCTGAAGGTTTGCTAGAGAGCATTTGGATGATCCAGAAGAGTATTGAGAGAATTTCATATGGTCAGATGAAACCAAAATAGAACTGTTTGGTAGAAATACAACTCGTCGTGTTTGGAAGAGAAAGAATGCTGAGTTGCATCCTAAGAACACCATACCTACTGTGAAGCATGGGGATGGCAACATCATGCTTTGGGGCAGTTTCTCTGCCAAGGAACCAGGACGACTGAATCTGTGTACATGAAAGAGTGAATAGGACCATGTATCATAAGATTTTGAGTGCAAACCTCCTTCCATCAGCAAGGGCATTGAAGATTAAATGTGGCTGGGTCTTTCAGCATGAAATGATCCAAGCACACCACAAAGGCAACAAAGGAGTGGCTTTCTAAGAAGCATTTCAAGGTCCTGGAATGGCCTAGCCAGTCTCCAGATCTAAACCCTATGGAAAACCTTTGGAGGGAGTTCAAAGTCCATGTTGCTGAGTGACAGCCCCAAAACATAACTGCTCTAGAGGAGATCTGCATGGAGGAATGGGCCAATAACACACCCCAGGGTTATGTGGACTCGGGTATCTGGGCCCTCAGCTCGGTCGGGATGTCACTGCTGGCCTTCCCAGACCCTGGCCCTGGTGGTCAGCATTAAAAGGGGGAATTGAAATAGGAATAGTTTGTCGTGACACCACCTGCAGATTCTGGTGATGGGACCCCAGTGCCGCTCAGACCTCTGGAGGGCGATGGTACTGCAGCTTGATGGAACAGCTCCCTGCAGGTGGAGCTAGGACTCTGGGGTAGGAGTGCACCAATGATGCAGATGCAGTCTGTAAAAGTATATTTTCAGCAATGCAGTAATAGAACAAACACACGGGGACTCTGTCACTCCACCTGGGTACTTTACTGGAACAGTTCTGGTGACAATGCAGTTCACAGTGGAAAACAGTCTTTTGCATGAGGTAGCTGGCCAGGTAGTCACAGCGGGCTGCAAGGTCTCTCGGAGTCTCCCGTGGTATGCTTTCTCTTGACTATCCCAGGTCCTGCTGCTGATTCCTGTCCTTGCCCTACCCCCTTACTACCAGGCCCGTTGGGGTGCTGATGAGTTCCCGTGTTTCCCAGCTCTTAAGAAGGGGGTCCTCGACCTTTAGGTGGGCAATCCTGGTGTGGTGGTGCTGTATGGGCAGGGTGTCGGGGCCGGTAGACTGACCCCAATGGCCAGTATTGGCAGGCTCAGGGGCTAGACTCCCTGCACTGCGTCCTTGGAGCCGGCTCCCCGTGGTGGACCAGGGTTTCCCTGGGAGCATGGGTGCTCCGGTATGGGGGTTCCAGCTCTCTCTTCCTGGGCTGCCTTTTCTTCTCTCAGGCCCCCTCCTTCGGAGACCCCTTTCCTCTCTCAGGGCTTCCTTTTTTTTTTCTCCTCAGGGCAAACTAGAACTCCCCGTTTTTCTACATCCCTCCCCCTAACTCTCCCCCAAGGGACTGGGCTACAACCATTTGCCTAGGCTCGAGTGTGGGAGTGCCGGGGTGGGAGCCTCCTACAAACTCTGCATTCCAACTGTGACAAGGATAACCGCACACTCTTTTATGGGTACCCCAACTGTGATGCCTGACCAGTGGGGCGCCACACCAACATACCCGTAACAGTGTGTGCCAACCTTGTGAAGACTTACAGAAAACGTTTGACCTCTGTCATTGCCAACAAAGGATTTATAAGAAAGTATTGAGATGAACTTTTATTATTGACCAAATACTTATTTTCCACCAAAATTTTAATATTTTATTTTTCAAAATCAGAATATGTGATTTTCAGGATTTGTTGTCTCATTTTGTCTCTCATAGTTGAGGTCTACCTATGAAGTCAATTACAGGCCGACCTCATCTTCTTAAGTGGGAGAACTTGCACAATTGGTGACTGACTAAATACTTTCTTTCCCCACAGTATCATAAAGAGAAGACTGTATGAAAGTAAATACAGAGTGTTCACTGCATGGTGCAAGCCACTCATAAACCTCAAAAATAAGAAGGTTAGATTGGACTTTGCTTAACCTCCCTGGCGGTATGATTATGTCAGGAATTTTGTACTAAAAGCGGGTACCATTTTTTTAGTAAAATATTTCTTTTATTGGCAGAAATTTTATACATTTGTATTTCCCGCCCAGTTCCGCCTCCAATGAGCCGCTGCGGGTCAC
>JARQOC010000002.1:628851383-628946131 GCA_033576535.1 Allobates femoralis | reverse complement strand
CCACAGAACAAAACCTGTTTGTAGATGAGATATTCAAGACCACAGTGTTCAGCCAACTATCCAACTTCTTCATTTCTAAAGGTAGACATATAAAAGACGTGCACCCATAACGCATGTGTAATAATAAAGTCACATAATTTATTAGAACAAAAAGTCACAAATAAATCAGTGGGTACAATAAATATCTGAGCTTCATATAAAAGCTATAACCGTATATTCTGGCACTTTTAGGGCACATTCCCATGATCAGTGTTTTGGATGTAGCCACTTTTCGCTGTGTCCAAAACGCTGCGTTGTTCAGTACAAGTACAGTGAATGGAGTTAGAGACATCCTTTGTCCACTGTGCCTGTTTTTGCCGCAGTGTAAACTTAAATGCGGGGCGGGTGCCTGAGCCGCAACATGTCAATTTATTCCTGCGGAGTCGCGAGTGTTCTCCGCTGTGCCAGAGCACTGACGCTGTGTTCTCCGGATTGTGGGAACGTGCCCTTGCTCTTTGAAGAAGCAGAAAACTTCATAACCATTTTTTTCTCTCTTTACACCATTTTTCTAATGGATGAATTAATGTTATGTTTTCATAGATTTGACTTTTATCGACTCGACAATAATAAAATATTTTCATTTTATTATTTATTTATTATTTTTAAATGTTTTTGTATTTTTAATCTTTTTTAAAGAATTTCTTACTTCTTGTTATATTATTGTTTTTTGTTCCCCTAGGGCAGTGATTTTCAACCTTTTTTGAGCCGCGGCACACTTTTTATACTTAAAAAATCCCGGGGCACACCACCAACCAAAATGGCACAAAATGACACTAATACAGTACATATTATACATATAGTTAATAATATAGATTCTAAATGTATTTATACTCACTCAGTGTGAAACCTGGGCCTGTTTCGATAAACACAAAAGGGATATCCTGGCAGGAATGGTGGAAAGACACACACGAAGCTCTTCGTCAACAGTTCTCAGTCTCTCCCTGTTTTTAGTTTTTATCGCAGTTAAGCTTGAGAAGCCCAGCTCACATAGATATGTGGTCGAAAATGGGAGCAATGTCAAAATAGCTTTGTTGGCCAGAATGGGGAACTCCTTGGCAACAGATAACCAAAAACTGTCCAAAGGAAGATCAGCAAACTTTAGCTTTAAACCGCGATCTTGCTTCAGTTCAATGAGTTCCTCTTGCTCCTTTAAAGTCATGTCCTTTCCAGCAACGGATAATGAGCTGTATGGGTCCCTAACCCAGTCAAGGCATTCTGTGAAGGTTGAAGAGAAATAAAACGATAACTTCTCCTCAAGAGTTTTCAAATGTCTGCCAATCACATCGCACATTGCAGCAGTGTTGTCATCATGCAGTTTCTCGGTGAGCGGGAACATCTGAAGGTTGCCACCCTGCACATGTTGCTGCCAGAGCTGCAGCTTTAAACGGAATCCGTTCATTTTATCAGTGCTTGTAAGCAGGTTTTCATTTCGGCCTTGCATCCGTGTGTTTAGTTCATTCAGATATTGAAATATATCAGCCAGGTATGCCAGCTTTGCACACCACTCATCACTTGCAAGCAGCTTTGAATAATCGGACCTCTCGTTTGTCAGAAATATTTTAAGTTCCTCTCGCAACTCATACACACGGGCCAGCACTTTGCCGCGTGACAGCCACCTGACCTCCGTGTGGAGCAATAAGATTTTATGTTCCGCTCCCATTTCTGTACACAAAGACGCAAATAAGCGACATCTCAAAGGTCGCGTCTTCACAAAGTTCACTATGCGCACAACATCATCCAACACAGGAGCTAGATCTGCTGGTAAGGTCTTTGCAACGAGGGCCTCACGGTGCAAGAAACAATGGGTAACAATAACATCTGGGTTTCTTTCTTTAACCCTACTTACAAAGCCTTTGATGCGCCCGACCATGGCTGCGGCTCCATCAGTGCAGACACCTGTGCAGTTTTCCCATGTAAGCCCACTTTTATCAAGATATTCCGATGTGACCTGGAATATTACCTCTCCTGTTGATTTTTCTGGCAGTGCCTTGCAAAATAGGAAGTTTTCTCTAATGGCTTCTCCATCCACAATACGCACATTGGCCAACAGCTGACAATGTCCACTGATATCCGTCGACTCATCAAGTTGCAAGGCAAATTTCTTACTGATGCGCACCTTTTCCAAAACAACTGTTTCAATGTCCGCAGACATGTCATCAATCCGTCTGGCAATTGTGTTATCAGAGAGAGGCACTTTAGCTATCTCTTTGGCTGCGTCAGGGCCAAGCATCTCATTTACAATAGCTTTACAAGCTGGCAGTATTAATGTTTCTGCCACAGTGTGGGACTTTTTTGATTTAGCTATGAGTTCAGCAACAAGGTAGCTAGCTTTGAGGGCTCTCTCATTTACCTTTGTGCTTTTTCTCAAAAAAGTTGCCCCTTTCTCATTGTTTGTACGTAAGCGTACAAAATACTCCATCGGCTTGTTTTGAACGGAAGGGTGTTTCGTTTGGAGATGGCGTTTAAGCTTGCTTGGCACCATGGCGCTATTGGATAGCTTCTCACCACACACCAAGCACAGTGGTGTTGGTGCTGTCGCATCCCCAGTGAAAGTAAATCCAAATGAAAGATAGCTTTCACTGTATTGCCTTGAGCTCACCGTTTTGTCTTTTTTCTTTTGTCGACCTCTCGTACTACCTTCATCTGGGTTAGAATTGTGTCCAGGGTCCTGTTCAGCATTTGCCTTTTCCATTCTCAAATACTTCTCCATCACTGCTGAGATAGTGTGCGCAGCCACACACTAAAATAGAAGAGTATTACATTATCTGCCACACTTAAAGGACCTCTGCCAGGCATATTTCACTCTTGAGGGCTTAAAAAGCAACTCTTGCGGTGATAAGAAGCTGATTTAAAACCCCCAAGAGTGAACTCCGTGAGAGCTGTATGTGTGGAATAATAACATATTACTACGGTCTGCATTTCCTGCTTGAATTGACACTAGTGACGTAGCTTTCTCTATAAGTAGAATAGAGCCGGCTGCAAAATGCTACGCCACTAGAGTCAATTCAAGCAGGACATGACTGCTGAAGACCGGCAAAATATCGTTTTCTTATTCCACACATACAGCTCTCACGGAGTTCACTCTTGGGGGTTTTAAATCAGCTTCTTATCACCGCAAGAGTTGCTTTTTAAGCCCTCAAGAGTGAAATATGCCTGGCAGAGGTCCTTTCAATAAATTATTTATTTTAAAAAAGTGAAATAAAAAAGGATAACCCCCCTTATATATACAATCCCATGTAACCTCATACATACAGTCCCATGTATTCCCATATATATATATACAGTCCCATGTAAACTCATACATACAGTCCCACATATATGAGCACATAATTATCAGCACCATATACTGTGGTGATGTGCACTGTACAGCGCCACAGTATATGGTGCTGATAATTATGTGGCTCATATACTGCAATATAAAGGGGTACAATGAGAAATACTATGGCCATGAGGCCAGAGTACAAGTGCCAGCTCATATACTCAGCATATGAGCTGGTACTTGTAGTACTCCAGCCTCATGACCATAGTATTTCTCATTGTACATTTCTCATTGTTATATGCAGTATACTGCTGGAGTACTAAAAGTACCAGCTCATATGCTGAGTATTCTGCCAACAGTACATATACTCAGGCAAAAGCTCACATAGTCAGCAACAGCTGATTAACCTCCCTGGCGGTACGATTATGTCAGGAATTTCGTGCTAAAAGCGGTACCATTTTTTGCATGGAAATGGCAGAAATGAAAAGGGCAAGCAGGGCAGTGAGGATGATCAGAATGTCAGATCTCAGTATGGAGAACCCCTGTGTGCCACTAGCATTGCCACCAGCACAAGGGCAACTGGAAGAGTTGGGGTACAGCACCAGAAAATGGCACCTCTAATGTGCTATTTTCTGGGGTGGCTGTGGGTTGCAATTTGCAGCATGGGGGGGCCACAACATTTGGGTCTCTCCACGATGAGGATTGCAGCCCCCCAACTGCCAAGTTGTACCTGGCTGGCATCCAAAAATAAGGCAAAGCTCCTTGTCACTTTATTGGTAGAAGTAAAAAAAAAATGGCATGGGGCTCCGCCATATTTTTGGTCCAGCCAGGTACAACTTGGCAGCTACGGACTGCCAGCAACCCCCAGCTGCCTCGTTGTACCTGGCTGGTAACCAAAAATACAGCGAAGCCCATTTTTTTTTTTCTAGGACTAATTCTAGAAAAAAAAAATGGCATGGGGCTCCGCCATATTTTTGGTCCAGCCAGGTACAACTTAGCAGCTACGGACTGCCACCTACCCCCAGCTGCCTCGTCATACCTGGCTGGAACCAAAAATACAGCGAAGCCCATTTTTTTTTTAATTTCTAGAACTAATTATAGAAAAAAAATTACGTGGGGCTCCGCCATATTTTTGGCCCAGCCAGGTACAACTAGGCAGCTGGGGACTGGAATCCTCAGCATAGAGAGGCCCAAGCGTTCTGGGCCCCCCATGCTGCGAATTGCAGCCCGCAGCCGCCCCAGAAAATGGCGCATTCATTGAAGCGCCATTTTCTGGCACTGTACCCAGGCTCTTCCAGCTGCCCTGGTGCCGGTGGCAAACTGGGTAATAAAGGGGTTAATGCCAGCTTTTTATTGGCAGCTGGCACTAAGCCCGAGATTCATAATATAGGGCCAATGTTAGACCCGCCATTAGGAATCTCTGGTAAATAGTCAGAAAATACACACAGAGAAAAATCTTTTTATTTGAAAAAAAAACACAAACAAAATTCGGACTCCATCTTTATTGTAAAGATCCGACGTAGTCCACAACGAAGATCCCACGACGCTCGATCGCCTCTGCTACATCCAGAGACTGCAGCAAGGGATCAAGTGTCCTCTTGTTGTAGTCTCTGGGATCAACGTCATGGTGCACGGTATGGCACATCATTGCCATACCATGCACCATGACGCTGATCCCAGGGAGTACAACAAGAGGACACTTGATCCCTTGTTGTAGTCTCTGGGATCAGTGTCATGGTGCACTGCATAGCAATGATCTGCCATACTGTGCACCATGACGCTGATCCCAGAGACTACAACAAGGGGTCAAGTGTTCCTTTGTTGTAGTCTCTGGGATCAGCGTCATGGTGCACGGTATGGCACATCATTGCCATACAGTGCACCATGACACTGATCCCAGAGACTACAATAAGGGATCAACTGTCCTCTTGTTGTAGTCTCTGGGATCAGCGTCATGGTGCACGGTATGGCAGATCATTGCCATACAGTGCACCATGACACTGATCCCAGAGACTACAATAAGGGATCAACTGTCCTCTTGTTGTAGTCTCTGGGATCAGCGTCATGGTGCACGGTATGGCACATCATTGCCATACAGTGCACCATGACACTGATCCCAGAGACTACAATAAGGGATCAACTGTCCTCTTGTTGTAGTCTCTGGGATCAGCGTCATGGTGCACGGTATGGCACATCATTGCCATACAGTGCACCATGACGCTGATCCCAGAGACTACAACAAGGGATCAAGTGCTCCCTTGTTGTAAGTCTCTGGCGATAGTGGATCCAATCACCATGGAAACTAAGTGCTGTGATCCATGAGATCACAGCACTTAGGGGGTTAACACAGACCAGGGCACAGCAATCACAGAGATGCTGTGCCCTGGCTGTGACACTGCTCCTCTGCACACTCATCTCTATGCTGGGAGATGACTGTGCAGAGAAGCCGACAGAAGAAGGAGGACGCCGCAGGAAGAGGACAGCAACAGAGAAGACAGAAGACACAGCAGACCGGAGGACAGAGGAAGAAGAGCGGAGGAAAGAGGGACAAGACCGGAGGACAGAGGAGAAGAAAGAAGACAGGTGAGAGGCCTGGAGAGAACGGAAGGAGCAGCGGATATCACCGGAGAGCGGGGGGAGTGGACCGGAGGGCAGGGGGAGAATCAGAGGGGAGGGGGGAGATCCGGAGGGCAGGGGGAGATCGGAGGGCAGCGGGGGAGATCGGAGAGCAGCGGGGGAGATCAGAGGGCAGCGGGGGAGATCAGAGGGCAGGGGGGGGGAGATCCGGAGCACAGGGGACCGCCAGGATGGGGTAAGGGGACTCTCTGGCATTCACCCCGAGCAGGACTCGGGGTTACCGCTTCTGGCAGTGAAATTTAACCCCGAGTCCTGCTCGGGAATACCGGCAGGGAGGTTAATGAGCTGACTTAATTATAAACAGCATTATAAGCGGGCATTACCTTGGCGGCGGGAAAATGCGACAGTCTCTCCGCTCTCAGGATGACGCGCCGGCCTCGGTGTCGCGCGAGTGTTCAAAGCTCGCGCATGTGTTATTCTGTGACTGCGCATCGCTGCACGTTGCTGGGGAACAAAACAAAGGGGGCACCATAGTTTGGGGAACTTTCCCCGCGGCACACCTGACCATGTGTCACGGCACACTAGTGTGCCGCGGAACACTGGTTGAAAATCACTGCCCTAGGGGACTTTAATCTGGAAGTGTTTGATTGCTTCTACTATAGCAAGCAATATTACACTATTGCATAGTTTAGAAGAAATGACAGCTTGCTATGTAGCCCAGCTTAGGATTTATGGGAGTACAGGGTTGGGTGGAAGGGTGGACTAACGGCCATCAGTAAGCCCACAGCTGCCATAGAAACCCATCAGCACTCTTCAGTTGTGTTGTGGAAGGTGAAGTAATGTGATGGAGAATGGGATGGTAATGTCATGTGATCGCGCCACATAATGTTAGTGTTAAGTCCAGCCAAGTTAAAGGTAAAAAGAGGAATCCCAGACAGTCTAAATGCAAACTGCACCATCAGGTGGAACCCTGAGATACCCAGACACCCTAACCCCTATACAGGAATCTGGTTTTACTGTAGGCCCAGGGGGTTGCTGTCTATAGATGGGATACAGTCCAGGAAGAGAAAAGTCACCAAGCAGGGTCAAAGCCAAGAGGTCAGACAAGTGCAAAATCGTTAGACTGGAAAACAGTACAAAAACAGACAGAGGTCAATCCGGAAAATCAATAATACAAGGCAGGAAAAATAACAAATGAACCAGGAAGTATTTCTAGCAACCAACAGGAGCACGCAGAGGATTGAAATAGACTGCAAAACTTCCTAATTGGCTGAAGTCAGAGTTAATGACTGCAGCTTAGCAGCCATACAGACACATCCACAAGTCAAACTACTGCAACACCAGCCCCACCTTTGGAGTGAACACAGTGGCGCCTGGTGGCAGACACAAAAGTTGCATGAGCAGACTCTGGGCATGTGCCAGTCAGTGATTGATAGTGCCATTTAGGAGGATAAACAGTAGCGATCAGAACTAGCTCTGATCCCAGTTGTTAGAGGTATGTGCCAGGTGTACAACACAGCGAGCACCTGCCTTATATGTAGGTCAAATTAGTTCTGCTATGAACAACATTTCAATTTTTGGTCCATAATTCTTCGTTGTTTCATATCATAATATATTTATATACTAAATGGAGCTCTGTTGTTTTGCTACAGGGCTACAAATACACGACTTTCCTATATATAGCTACAGTTGACAAAACTGTAGTTACCTTGAGCCACCACTAGGAGGAGTAGGAGGGATGGATGAACTGCTTGTTTTTCCCCGGGTTCATGTTCGGGGTTGCCCTGTTAAAGCAAACAAAGAGTTAATACACCTGATATACTTACCGGGTCTGCATTCTCTCTTCCTGGTGAGACGCGCGCTGCGTCACTTCCGGCCCGCCCTTTATCTTCTGGGCATATGTGATTGGCTGTTGCAGCCAGTCACATGACTATTCCCCGAAAGCCCGGGAGTGACGCAGCACCGCCGCACAGCTGGAACAATTAACGCGGACCTGGTAAGTATAATGAGGACTCTTTACTTGCTATAGCAGAGCAACCTCAGTCACAAACCTGAACAGTTCACCCATCCCTACATACAAGTGGTAGTACTGCTCCCATAAAACTAATTGTAAGCTGTGTAGATATGCAGTAAGCACCCACTAGTGACAAGTAACCAAAATGACTTCACGAGTCTCATCCTGTAATTGTTTCCACCGGCATTGTATCTGTAATAATCTGAAAAGCCTTGTCTATTGGCTGTCTGATGTCTACCCTCATATGCAGGTTATTACACTTCTACTGAAAGCTTTAAGTCGGACTTCAAGGAGATGTGGTTTGGATTATACACTCGTACCAAGGGACCACTGGACTCCTCTGGATTTGAACACATCTTTCATGGTAAGAAGAGATATATAATAATAATAGACTGGTAAGAATTCCCTCATGAAAATGTTGCATACTGGAAGCTATGGTGAGATACCCAGGGTCATGGGTGGGTGACTAATTTTTCTAAGAGAAAATTAGGCCTTTTTTGGCAGGCCATATCAGTAGGGAATCTTTCAGCAGATTTTTGTGTTGTAATCTTTCCAGTCTCCCTGCTCTCTCTGCTGCTTCCGGATCGCTGGGTGAATATTCATGAGCTTAATGAGCGGTAGAAGAAGCAGCAGAGAGAGCGGAAAAGACTGGTGAGATAGAAAGATAGATGCAAGAATAGCTATCTGTCCTATCATCTATATTTTTATCTTATCATCTATCTATTCTACTGTATCATCTATCTGCCTATCTCCATATAGAGCATACGTTTTTGAGATAACAAAAGCGTATGCGCTCAAAAATTCCTCAAAATGCCAAGTTTGCAGTCAGTTACAACGGATACAGTTAACGCTTCCATTTTAAAGGACAGCACTAACGCAATGTGAGTCTAGCCTTAATCTAAAAACTCTGATTGTTCCACAACTGCTGCACCCAGTAAACAAAGTGATATATGGTTGGATTCATGATATATTTGCCTATATCATGCTGCTCTCAGATGAGGTAGCAAAAACCTGCTGACAGATTCCCTTTTAAGGTAAGGTCTAGATGGCTGTATTGAAAAACAGGCTAATCACATCTAAGGATTGAAGACATGACTGACTCTATGTGCCTCCCTGTGCTCATCCACATTTCGGCCTGGTGAGCACTGTGGCTGGACAGACAGCACCAGGCCAGATGTGTACCACGGTTTGCCTAGGTAAAGACCAGTTGGATGCATAACCTTGATGCTTGATCTCTTGAATGTATTTGGTAGTTTAAACAGCATGCGAATGGCATGGTAGACTTGTCATAAACATGCATTATCCTAAAAATAGTGACTGGTTAAAGGGAATGGATAACCTGCATTATTTTTTTAATAGCATTTTACCTTTTTTGTAATCTCTGGTTGTTTGGTTAGGGTCACACTTGAAAAGGTAATTGCGGTTCCCGCATCCGGATGTGGATGCGGGAACCGCAATTACCTTCAGACACATTTTTGTGTCCAAATCTTTTCTTTAAACCGCAATGCGGTAATCGGATTGCTCTGGATGTGTAATCCGGAGCAATCCGGTTACCGCCTGCTTTGTTCATCCCTGCTCCTGCAGGGATGAGCAAAGGGTTAAATAATAAGAATCCATGTGGGCAACATGTCTCTAGGGGGTGTCCACCCCCCTAGAGACATGCTGTCCACACAGGATGGCAAGTCAGGGGTTAACTTAACTGTTAACCCCTGAGCCGCAATTGTCTGCTTTCTACAATTCATTCTATTACAACCTGCCGTCTCCTGCATCAGGACCAGTAGCCTACGCAATTTGCGTAAGCATTTTATAGTACAGCATCCTCAATGAGGAGCTGTCTGTGTTGCTTACGCAATTTGTTTAGGATAGTGGTGCTGATGCAGGAGCCGGCGGGTTTTAATAGAATGAATAGAAGAAAGACGACAATAGCGGCGATGGGGTTAACAGTTAAGTTAACCCCTGACATGCCGTCCTGTGTGGACAGCATGTCTCTAGGGGGGTAGACACCCCCTAGAGACATGTTGTTCACATGGATTCTTATTATTTAACCCTTTGTTTATCCCTGCTGTAGCAGGGATGAACAAAGCCACCGACTGCCGCAGGCATTCACATATGCCTTACGGCAGCCGCATAGGCTCCCGTAGGAGCCCATTATAACAAAAAGGCTGCGCGCAGAGTACCCGCTGCGAAAACTGCAGCCTGCATGATTTTTCATGCAGGCTGCAAATCCGGAGCCGTTAATCGGATTGCATGTAGTGCAATCCGGTTGACATAATGGGCTCCTACGGGGAGCGGTTCCTGATCCGGTTTTAAGCTTTTTGACAGCTCAAAACCGGATCAGGATTTCAAAAATCTGCCACAAGTGTGACCCCAGCCTTAGAATGACATGACAAATGAAAAGTGATCTCTACTGAAAAGGAACTATTAGTCTAACAGTCTAGTGGTCAGATTTAAAATTGCTAAATGTTTAATTTATTTTAAGTATTAGAAACCTATTTTAACCCCATTTAGTGATGCTTTAAATGTAAGTCCCCTGCCCCCTGTGCTATACTCACCTTCTGGTGGCTTAATTTTCTATCTCTGCTGCTCCGGTTGTCACCAGCGATGTGTGACTTGCCAGCAGCTGCAGTGTTTCAAGTAGCGTGCCGGAGGTCACAACTCAATACATCTCTATGAGAGCCTTATTCTGGCTTCGCTCTTGCTCTCACTGAGATGCATTGGGTGCTTGTGATATAACTTTTGGCTTCCGGACTGACAGAAGTTACAGTTACAGGAACGGAGCAGCTTCATTAAAAGGTGAAGGTGAGTATATGATGGGGATTAGATTTAAAGCGCCAGTCCAGCTCTGAGAAAAAGAAAATGATAGAGTTGTGCTTTAAATGTGACATTATTGATTAAACATTCATTTTAACAGTGGTGTCCCAACATTCACCATAGAATTGCTGACTTATCAGAATAGGTAATCAATATTAGGTTGGTAATTTTGATACTCAGCTCTTGCACCGATCAGCTGGTATTAGTTCCTGCGGCAGTCAGATGTAGACAATAATTGGAGTCGAACTAGCTAGGTCATCGATAACCAATGCCTGGATATTCCTGGATGAATTAGCTTAAAGGAAACCTGTCAGGTCGTTCTACCTCCATAACCTATAACTACCTGTCCCTGCACCTTGGTAGCTGATCCCTAACCACCCCTGTCTGATCTTAACGTGCTCTATAAAGATTGAAAAAAATGAGTTATAAACTTACATACAGTCTCCATCTGGAGACTGGAAAGGCAGGCTCCAGGACTTCATTCTCCCCTCCTCGCCGGCATTGATTACACCCCGCTGGGCGTCCTTGATCTTTGTGCTCATCCTCCTCTTTTTTGTAATTCCCGCCTTCCTTGCTGCTACGATATGCCGGCCGGAACGTCATATCCAGCTCGGTGTATTGTGGGGCAGATCACGTGTTTGGCCCCACATAAGCCTCCAGAATGCACCTGCCCGGATATGACATGTGCAGCTCAGTATGTGCACTGCGCATACGCTAGAGCCGGGTCGAACACGTGATCAGCCCCACAATCCACTGGGCCGGATATGACGTTCCGGCCCAGTGTAGCGTATCATAGCAGCAAGGAAGGCGGGAATTACAAAAAAGAGGAGGATTAGATAAACACAAGGATCAAGGACGACCAGCAGGGTGTGCAGAATGCCGGCGAAGAGGGGAGCATGGAGCCCTGGAGCCCACCTTTCCAGTCTCCAGATGGATACTGTAAGTTTATAACTTACTTTTTTCAATACAGGGCATGTTTAGATCAGACAGGGATGGTTGGGGATCAGCTACCAAGGTGCATGGACAAGTAGTGATGGGTTACGGGGGTAGAATGACCTGACAGGTTCCCTTTAAAGGAAAACTCTACTTTTGAATTTTAATACAGGTAGTTTAAAAAATGCAGAGATATTATTTTAAAGCTAAACTTACCTTTCACTTATTTTACGCTGTATGTCAGCCAAAATGAAAGTCACAATTCTTCTAATTGTTTCTAGAATCTATATGTGCTTTTGCCATATTGGAATCTTTGCGTGTATGTTCATATACAGTATGTTATATATAGATTTTCACTCTGATATTCACTGAATTGTAACCTATCTGCAATATATAGGACATTCTGCATTGCACTATTATATACTTCTTAATATTGAAATTGTGACACCAAGAAGGACAAGTTGAGGAATTATGGAAATCACAGTGTGGATAGAGATAATAATGACGTGAAATGATGAAAAAATGGAAAGAATTTTTTCAAAACATCTTGAGTTATTCAGAATCAAGTATGATCACCACACTCTAAAAGCCCACGTTACACACACAGATAATTGTGCAGAGATTGTTCGCAGATCTCTGGTTGCAGTGAAATCATGGACACATTGTTCCATTTGTACACGGCAATAAAATGTAACAAGGTGTCCATGATTTCACTGCAACCAGAGATCTGTGAACAATCTCTGAACAATTATCTGTGTGTGTAACTGGACCTTTAGTAATTTTATGCAACACTGAATGCATTTGAACATGCAAATCATCAAGATCCACTGCTGGTAGCTCCTTTTGCAAATGCTGACAAATGATATCCCAGATGTGCTCAATGGGAAAGAAGAGTGGCACGCTGCAGGCCATGATAGCATGCTTAGGCCACACTGGTCACTCACAGTAGAACGAGCAGCATATGACCAGCCATTGTCGTGTTGAAAAATGGCTCCTAGGACACTTTGGAAAAATGGCTGTACCACTGGTTCCACCATCAAATCAGTGTAATAATGAGTTGTTATTGTACCTGGAATAAAGATTACAGTGGTCCAGCTACTCGTTCTGGCCAATAGGCTTCAACAGATTTAAAGGATGGTGGGCAGTGATCCATTCTTTACAGTAAGTAAATTTATTTGTTACATACCAAGCCTAAGGTGTCAAAGATTGCTTACTCAAACCTTGCATGACATTAGGTTACGAGGCAGACGTCCAGATACAGGTTTTCCATTAACCTCATGCCAATTCTCTATAAGGCTTTACTATTGTAGAGCTAGACAGTAATGGGGGCTGGAATGGTCATCTATCCACATCTTTATATTCTCCTTTTGTTTCGGATGAACTGATAGCTGGAGAATGGGAATGTGTCCTTAAGGTCCTGTCACACGCGTCAATGTCGTCAGCGATCTGATCGCTGACGACATTGACGGCTGATTGCTGGTGAGCTGTCACACAGACAGACTCACCAGCGATCAATTGACCAGTGACATCATGGAAACGATTTAAATATCGTTTCCACGATGTCCTGCTCCCGCTGCCAGCCTGCTGGAAGCGGGAGCAGCCTGGTCTCCAAGGTACACTGCGGGTAACTAGGCAGCACGCGCTGCCTAGATACCCGACGTGTACCTTAGTTACCAGCCTCCTCCGCGTGAGCGGAGGAGGCTGGTAACTAAGGTACACGTCGGGTATCTAGGCAGCGCGCGCTGCCTAGTTACCCGCAGTGTACCTTGGATACCAGCTCCCAGCGCTTGTGAGAGGCGCTGGGAGCTGGAATATCGCTCGCTCCCGGTGTCACACGCAGCGATGCTGCGTGTCCACCGGGCGACAATCGCCAGGTTTTAGGACTGATTCTAAAACCTGGCGATCATCAACCAGCGATTTATCGCTGGTTGATGCAGTATGTCACACGCATCAATATCGCTGCAACGTCACGTGCAGCCGATATCGTGCAGGCGATATTGACGCGTGTGACAGGCCCTTTAGAGACGTTGTTAACAAGAAAATGCTAGGCTGGATGTTGCTCATGCAACTGTAAGCAGCCTGATTGGCCTATCTTTCCTATGATGGTCTGCAGCATCTGTGGACATCTCCCATTAAGCACAATGATCTGGGACATCATTGCTCGTCAACTGCAATCAGAGCTGCCAGGAGAGGATCTTGGTGATTTGTGTGCTAATAATCTCATTGATAGCAGCATTTACCTTTATCTCGTGCTCTTCAGAACTCCACTATTTTTCCATCTTGTGGTTGTAATTTCAATGATAACAGAAAAAATTGGAGCCGTCTCAACAGGACTGGATTTTTCTTTTCTTTTTCTAATTCAAGAAAGTAAAGTGCATACAAAAGAAAAATTTACATGGTCGACATGACCCAGTCGACGCATTTCGACTACACTTAGCAGTCTTACTCATGATGTGTCAGAAAACACTTTAGAAAGTGTACAGTCAATTAGTCCGGAGGGACTTACTCAGTAATGAGTCCTCGCTGTTCCCTGGTGTCCTCCCTGCTTCCAGCCCTTTCTCTTTGCCACCTCCAGACCCCTCAGCATTTTCTCCTTTATGTGTCTCCCCTCCTCGCCCTCATGCTGTTCTGCTTCTGAAGTCAGGCAGGTGTAGTGCTAGCAGGTCCCGGCAGCTGAAACGCTTCCTGCCGGTGATGTTAGCGCCGGAGCCCACCATGCTCCAGATTATGCATGTACAGCAGGGTGGGCTCCGGCGCTGACATCACCGGCAGGAGGCGTTTCAGCTGCCAGGACCGCTCCCCCCATTGCTCGCTCTGCGTCTGTGTCACTTCAGACGCAGAGGAGCATTAAGCGGCCGAGGAGGGAAGACACATAAAGGAGGCATTACAGAGGGGGCTAGAGGTGGGACAGAGAGGACTGGAAGTGGCACAGAGAGGGTTGTAGGCGGGAAGGACACCAGGGAGCAGTGAGGACTCATTACTGAGTAAACTGTACAGTTTATAAAGTGTTTTGTACAACTTACAGGGGGACAGAGAGATGGGAGACCCCCTCTCTGAATGCAGCAGACATGCTGTATTCAGGGATGCTTTCAGTTTGGAAAGCACTAGGCGGTGACAGGTTCTTTTTAAAGGTACCGCCGTTAATTTGTGTATTTTGGCAATGTGGAAACCACATCGCCTGTGTGTAGGGAGATTTTACAGCGTGAAATCGCCGGTGGTGCGTTGCCTGATCGCCCTGCTCTGCTGAGAAATCAGGCGATTTCCACCAGGCGATTTCTGCGCATCATGGCGTGTGACTGGGCGATAGCATTGTAGAAAGTGAGCTCAGGCCATCTGGAATCAATTCCAGAGGCGTACCTGAGCATTCTGTTTGGCGCACCCCGTCTGCCGCTATTGGTGGTCGCTCCTGCGTTCCCATTGGCTGGCCATTGCTAAGGCGCCATATTTGAATCGCGATATATTAGAAAGGACACATGAGTCATGTAGTGGGCAGACTTCCTGACAAGGCTGACCATTGGCGATGCAGTTGTGTTGGCCAATCGGAGTGGTAGGGGCGCGGTGTACAACACTCTGCCACGCCTGTCTCCTCGGCGCGCTCACACTCTACGCCCACATTGCTGATGTGTTGGAGGCGTGTGACGCGCAGATTTGGTGGCGATGTGGGTATGTGAAATTGCTTTCGGTCTGCAGAAGGAGATTTCCGGAATGCAGGATCGCCGAACATCGCACGCGAGATCTCTATGTGTGACAGAGTGACGGCGATGTATAAAAAAGTGCCCGGAATGTGCGTGCTCACGTGAAATTGCCAGCCATATGGCGGCGATATTGCTACATGTGATGGTACCTTTAGGATTGTGAATATAGTTAGTAGTTGTCTCCTTCAACCTCCCCATAAAATGCATTTAAAGCAGCTTAAAAAGGCCTGATTATTAGTCATTAAATATGGGACCATGAACTTCATATTGCAACCTAGTCTGACCAGTAATTCAGTAGATCTCTATTCACCCTCATATGAAGATTACAGGCGCCCACACAAATGTTTCTCACTTTCTTGTTAAAAAATGAATGTACGTGGATACATACAATAACAGGAACACAATTTCATCAGGTTTCTATTCTCTCTGAATGACAAATGTTATTATCTTGCTTGGCAGTTTTTTCTTATCTCATGGTAAGAATCATTGGGGTCACTTTTCAATCCCTCTATACTAATACAAGAAGTTGTAGGTGTAACTTAAAAAATGTTCAGACTGTAGCTGGTTCAGTAGCATTTGTCATTTATAACACTTGATTCTTCCTATATGGAGGTCTTCGGGCCCTTAAAGCACCACTTCATTGTTCTTTTTTTTAGCACTGGAGTGGCGTTTTAAATGTAAGCACCCTGTCTTATACTCACCCTCTGGCGGCTTCATCCTGTTTTGGCGCTGCTCCCGTCATGCGACACCATCTTGTTCCCGTAATTCTGTCTGGCCAGAAGTCAGAATTTATGTTATAGGTGCTCAATGCATGGCTGAGAGCCAGAACCAGGCCAAAACAAGGCTTTCACAAAGATGTATTGATTTGTGACCTCCGTTGAAGAAAACCTGTCATAAACCTTCCACAAGATGTCCCCACTAGACTGTTTCTAAACCTGATATATGCTTGTTGTCAGGGAGATCCGCCTTCAGCTCCACACATGAATATGGCCGTATAAGAGGGGGTGGGGCCTACACAGCATTCACAATACAACTGATCAGAGACTCAGGTTACCTAAGGAAGGGTTAGTGCTGAGCTCAGACTGTCAGCACACAGCTCCTGTGATCTTATCTAACGCCTCTATTCACATTTCTGCTCTGTGTTATCAGTTGATTGCACAGAACAGACCGATGTGGAGAAATCAGATAAGATCTCACAGGAGCTGTGTGCTGACAGCCTGAGGAGCTCCCTTTGCCTGAGGTAACCTGCAGATACACTGACACAGGCACACTACACAGGCACACTGTGTAGGCCCCGCCCCCCACCCACTTATATGGCGGTGTACATGTGTGGAGCTGAGGACGGATTTCCCTGACAACCAATATATGTCAGGTTGAAGGCCACTTCACACACACAGATATCTGAGTCCAATATCTGAACAGATCTCTGGTTGCAGTGAAATCATGGATACATTGCTCCATGTTGTACACAGCCACAAAATGGAGCAATGTATCCATGATTTCACTGCAACCAGAGATCTGTTCAGATATTGGACTCAGATATCTGTGTGTGTGAAGTGGCCTTTAGAAGCAGCCTAGTGGTGACATCTTCTAGAAGGTTTTTGAAAGGTTTTCTTCCAGATTTCACTTACGAAGAATATTTGAAAGTTTATTATAATCACTTGCTCCACATTATTATTAAACAAAAATGTAAAAGACGGTTTACTTTAATTTTTTCCTGAAATTTCATTGAGGTAATAGAGGTGAAATAATAACTGCATATCCTGGTAGATTATCAATTCTCACTGCAGGTATTTTTTTTTCCTTCCATTTTTTCCATCACCATCGAAAAGCCATATCTCCCTTATTCTCCTGCTGACATAGCCATATGAGGGCTTTCTTTTTTGCAAAACGTGTTGCTTTTTTCAGTCCAATCATTGAATTTACCATGAAATATCTTGCAAATGGGAGAAAATAGTTGTAAAATGGAATTGAAAAAACCCCACAATTCTGCCATTCATCCAATTGCATTTCAATGGCTTTTATTATGAAAGTGATAAATCAACTGTATTAGATCATGTCAGCGCAATTCCAGTGATCCCAAATAGATATATTCTTTTTGATTTACTACTTAGTTTGTTAAGCCATTTGCTAAGTTCCATGAACCTAAAGGCCGCTTTACACGTCACAATATCGTTCCGATATTGCATACGATTTCACGGGAGCGTGCACGTTTTTGGCATTTGTCCAAGATCGCATAGTAGATGTCACACAGGGAGATATCAGCAGGCAACGCAACTACGATGTCGTACGCCCCTTTTTCACACTGCGTCTGAGCAACTCAGGGAACGACCATTTAACATGGGAGTGAATAGGGGAAGTTGCTCTCCAAATCGAAGTTGCGCTGTCACACAGCACGATCCTGCCAGATTGCCAAGCCAATATTGCACAGTTGAACAGCATGCACAATCCCAAAATGATATCGTAGTTGCATCATTTTTGAGTCGCGTTGCACTTTTACACGACACAACGCACCAACAATAACAACTGCAACGCCCGTACCACATGACTTTTTATCGTAGTTGCGTTGCGATATCGTGACGTGTAAAGCGTCCTTAAAGGTACCGTCACCCGTGGCAATATTGCTAGGCAATTTCACTGGCAATTTGCTGGTTGCAGTGAAATCATGGACACATTGTTCTATTTTGTTGCCGTACACAAATGGAACAATGTGTCCAAGATTTCACTGCAACCAGCAAATTGCAAGTGAAATTGCATGCAATGTTGCGACGTGTAACGGTACCCTTAGGATCACTAACACACATTATTAGTGATCTTTAATCTACTAAGGCTGGCTTCACACTGCAGTTTTTTCACTGATCAGTGTCCATCCAGTTTGTGTGTCAAAACCAGGGGTGTCTCCAAAAGTCAGAACAGGTGTCAATCTTTCAATTATAGTTTTTCTCTGCAAGTTCCTCTCCTGGTTTTGGCACACAAACTGGATGGACACTGATCGGTGAAAAAACTGCAGAGTGAAGCCAGCTTAAGGCGTTCTACAGAATAGCAGGCTGGTAAATGAGCAGTTATTGGGTAAAATGCTATTAATGGCTGCTTTCACATCAGCGTTTTTTTGCCGATCGCGGCAGATGCGGTGAAAAACCTGCATCTACCGCGATTACCGCATAACCGCTGCACTTGCGGCACAGTTGCGGCAAGCCCCATAAAATGTCTATGCGGGCTTGCGGCAGGTGCGGCAAGTGCGGTATCGGCACTTGCGGCAGGTGCGGCCGTACACTTACCGCATGTCCCATAGACATTGCATGGGGCTTGCCGCAACTGTGCCGCAAGTGCAGCGGTTATGTGTTAATAGCGGCAGATGCGTTTTTTTTCACCGCATCTGCCGCGAACGGCAAAAACCGCTGATGTGAAAGTACCCTAAGGCTGGTTTCACACATTCCCGTTTTCATTGGCCTGCGATGTATGGGCTGGGTACGATTCTCCTAATGAAGCAAGTCATAAGAAGAGTCCCATTTGCAGTTTTCAGAAAACCATATAGGGGATACAGCTTGCATGTAGAAAAAGGTATTCTGGTCAGATGAGACCAAAGTATAAGGCTAAGTTCACATCACGATTTTGTGCCTGTCCGTGGGATCCGTGTTGAAAGGAGGATCCCACGGACAGGCACGGATCCACACGGATCCCTGCACTCGGATGGCAAATAGCCATCCGATCCGAGTCTGTGCAGGATCCGTGTGGATCCTCCTTTCCCTGTCTGTCCCTGCTTCTTCTCTATCTGTCCCTGCCTGTCCCTCCTCTATCTCTGCTCTATCTGTTCATTATGCTCCCCCTGTCCTCCCCCCTCGTCCTCTCCCCTGTGCTCTCCCCTCCGGAATGTAAATAAAATAAAAAAATCCTCTCTGAGGATACTTTACATTCCGGCGACTGCAGGACTGTGACACAGTGTCTTCTGCTGGGCGAAGATCCTGTGGTGATGTCACAGAGCCGGTCACCTGATGTGTCAGGTGACCGACTCTGACATCAGGAGAGGTCCTTTGCCCAGCAGAAGACACTGTGTCACAGCCCTGCAGTCACCGGAATGTAAAGTATCCTCAGAGAGGATTTTTTTTATTTTATTTACATTCCGGAGGGGAGAGCACAGGGGGAAGGACGAGGGGGAGGACAGGGGGAGCATAATGAACAGATAGAGCAGAGATAGAGGAGGGACAGGCAGGGACAGATAGAGAAGAAGCAGGGTCAGACAGGGACAGATAGGGTTAATTATGTACTGAGCACTGCCTCTGGGCATGCTCAGTACATAAAACTCGGAGCTGACATCGGATCTGAGCTCAGCTCGGATCCGATGTCCATAGGCTCCTATACTATTGGAGCTCGGATCAGCTCTGATCCGAGGCTGTCCGATTTCATTCTCGGACACTCTCGGACACAAAAACGCAGCATGCTGCGTTTTTGTGTCCGTGATGAAATCGGACAGGACCGGATGGTGCCAAACTCTGGTGTCAAAAGGCACACATCCGATCCGAGCCCCATAGGAACACATTGGAGCCGATTTTGGATTCGAGTGTATCTGTTTTGAAACGGATACACTCGGAAACTCCAAAATCGTGATGTGAACCCAGCCTAACTTTTTTAGCTAAAAGCAATATGATATGTGTGGCAGAAAACTAAGGGTACTATTACACGTCGCAACATTGCATGCAATTTCACTTGCAATTTGCTGGTTGCAGTGAAATGATGGACACATTGTTCCATTTTTTTGTTGTGTACAAATGTAACAATGTGTCCATGATTTCACTGCAACCAGCAAATTGCAAGTGAAATTGCATGTAATGTTGCGACATGTAACGGTACCCTCACACTGCACATCACCCTGAAAACACCATCCCCACAGGTTAACATGATGATAACAGCATCAAGCTATAGGGATGCTTTCCTATAGCAGGGACAGGGTCAGAATTGATGGTAAGATGGATGGAGCTAAGTACAGGGCAATTCCAGAAAGAAAAACTACTTGAGGTTGCAAAAGACTTGAGACTGGAGCGTAGTTGACCTTAAACATACTACAAGAGCTGAATGTTAGGCGGCCGTCACACGCAAAGATTTCTTGCCCGATATCGTTTAAGCGATCTCCTTTTTGATCGCTTAAGCGATATCGGGCTTAAAATCGTTGCATGTAATCAAGCGATTTACGATGTAAAATCGCTTGATCGTGACATCGCAGATCTGAGGTCCGGAGCTCAGATCTAGCGATTTACGATTTAGCGATCTGCTTCATCGTGGTGTATGACACCACGATGAACGATCTCCCAGCGGCAGAGCCTATGCTGGGAGATGGTAACTATGGTACACGTCGGGTAACTAAGCGATGCGCGGCGCCTAGTTACCCGATGTGTACCATAGTTACCAGCGAGATCGCGGATCCACATCGCTGGTGAGTCTGTCTGTGTGACATCTCACCAGCGATGTGAGCGATATTGTAAGCGATCGCGCGTGCACGTGATCGCTTACAATATCGCATGAGATATCTTAGCGTGTGACGGCCGCCTAATGGTTCAAACCAAAGCATAGTCAGGTGTTTGATAACCCAGTCACAGTCCAGACCTAAATCCCATGGAAAATTTGTGAGAAGACTTGAAAATTGTTTTTCACAAATGCGCTCCAGAGCTATTTCACAAAGAAGAATGAGCAAAAATTTCAGCCTCAAGATGTACAAAGCTGGTAGATACATGCCCCAAAAGACTTGCAGCAGTAATTGCCGTGAAAGGTGCTCCTGCAAAGTATTGACTCAGGGGGCCGAATACAAATGCATATCCTATTTGTCAATTTTATATTTTAAATTATTTAAACATGTATCATTCCATTTACACTTTACAAATACTTGCTACTTTTTGTTATTATATCACATACAATCCCAATAAAATATGAAAATGTTCACCGGGTGAATGCTTTTTCAAGTCACTGTATGCATATGTGACTGTTGAGTTTGGGTCAATAGACCTGGGATCAGTCTTTTTATTACAATCAATACTCGGACTGGGAAAAATAAATGTGTGAAGCCGGTCGAAGACACATGTTAGCGATTGGTGTTCTCTTTACACAGGTGAGATCCACAATGGGAAGATTTCTGGATTCCACAGCTGGATCCAATTCTACCTGCAAGAAAAATCTGGACAAATCAACTATCTGAGTTACAGTGCAGATGGTCCAGTAAGTATCCACACATCATATACAGTCATGACTGAAAATGTTAGCACCCTTTTTACCCAGAAAAGTATTGCAATTACACATATTTTGTCATACACATGTTTATTTCATTTGTGTATTTGTTTATCATTTGTTTATTTGTGTGTATTGAAACAACACGAAAAAACTGAGAAAAAGGCAATTGGACATAATTTCACACAAAACCCTAAAACTGGGTTGGACAAAATTGGTGGCACCTTTCTAAAATTAAGGGTACTTTGTTTCAACCATGTGATGCTCATTCAAACTCACCTTTGTCAAGTAACAGGTGTGGGCAATATGAAAATCACACCCGAAACCAGAAAAAAGGGGAGAAGTTGACTTCTTTGCAAAGAAATCTTTGCATTGTGTCACACTAAGCATGGAGAACAGAAAGAGAAGAGAACTGTCTGAGGACTTGAGAACCAAAATTGTTGAAAAATAACAATCTCTAGGTTGTACATCCATCTCCAGAGATCATGCTGTTCCTTTGTCCACAGTAATCATGAAGTTTTCAATCAGTGGCACTGTAGTTAATCTCCCTACATGTGGACAGTAAAGAAAAATTGTTGAAAGGCTGCAACACAGGATGGTCTGGATGGTAGATAAGCAGCCCCAATCAAGCTGCAAAGAAATTCAAGCTGTCTTGCAGGCTCAGGGCGCATCAGTGTCAATGCAAACTATCCATCAACATTTGAATGAAATCAAATGATATGGAGGAGACCCAGGAGGACCCCATTGCAGATATAAAAATTTTGTCCCACACATCTCTGAAGAGTTATAATTCACCCACATTGGAGGGTTTCCGAGCATGAACTGCCATAGCAACTCAATCAGATTAAGGTCAGGACTTTGACTAGGCCACTCCAAAGTCTTATGTTTTTATTTCTTAAGCAATTCAGAGGTGAACTTGCTTTTGTTTATTGGATCATTGTCCTGCTGTATAACCCAAGTGCTCTTCAGCTTGAGGTCACAAACAGATGGCCGGACATTTTGTTCAGGATTTTTGGTAGCCAGCAGTATTCATGGTTATTTTCACCACAGAAAAGTCTTCCAGGTCCTGAAGCAGCAAAACAGTCCCCTACCATCACACTACTACCACCATATTTTACTGTTGGTATGATGTTACTTTTCTGAAATGCTGTGTTACTTCTAATCCAGATGTAATTGGACATACACCTTACAAAAAGTTCAACTTTTGTCTCGTCAGTACACAGAGTATTCTCCCAAATGTCTTAGGGGTCATCAATATATTTTTTGGCAATAATGAGATGAGCCATTCCTTTCTTCTTGCTCAGCAGTAGTTTTAGTTTTGGGACTTTGCCATGACGGCCATTTTGGCCCAGTGTCATTCTTATGGTGGAGTCATGAACACTGACCTTAACTGATTCAAGTGAGGCCTGCAGATCTTTGGATGTTGTTGTGGGGTCTTTTGAGACCTCTTGGATGAGTCATCACTGCGTTCTTGGAGTAATTTTGGTTGGCTGGCCACTCCTGGGAAGTTCACCTCTGTTTTTTCTATTTATGAATAATTGTTCTCACTGTCGTTAGCTGGAGTATCAAAAATGTTGTAATGGATTTATAACCTTTATTCCAGACTGATAGATCTCAATTATTTTATTTCTCATTTCTTCCTGAATTTATGTGGATCGTGGTATGATGTCTAGCATGTGAGGATCTTTTGGTCTACTCCACTTCTTCAGGCAGTTGTATTTAATAATAATAATAATAATAATAATAGTAATACATTTTAATTATATAGTGGCATCATATTGCACAACACTTTACAATTAAGCTGGGGCAGTGTACACACAATAATGACAATACAAAATAATATATAATTCACCAGTTACAGGGGGGGAGGACCTTGCTCGAAAGCTTACAATCTACAAGTAGATAGGGGGACACAGTAGGTAGGATGTGCATGTGATGACTTGTCCGTCCCTCTCTATGATAAATATGGCTTTTTCATGTGAGACTACTTGCTTCAGTCATTAGCCTCTATTGTCTATATGCACTTATTTGCTATTGGTTGCATCGAGGATGTGAAGACAAATGAATGGGAAGGAGCAGGTTGTAATTAACATTTAGAAGAATGGATTAGAGGGGAAAATTGGGTTAATGAATTGAGGTCATAATCCTGTCTAAAGAGAGGTGTTTTTGAGGCACACTTAAAAGCATGTGGGCTAGAGGTTAGTCGCAACGTTTGGGGTAGTGCATTCCAGTGAACAGGTGCAGCCTGAGAGAAATCTTGGAGATAGATGTGTGAAATTTGAATTATGGGTCATATTAGTCTAAGATCAGTTGCAGAACCGAGAGCACTGGTAGGTTGATAGATGGAGATGAGGGATGATATATAGGGGTGCAGAACTGTGGAGAGCTTTGTTGGTGAGAGAGATAAGTTTGTATTGTGTCCTATAGTGGATGGGCAACCAGTGCAATGATTGGCATAAGGTGGCAGCATCAGTGAATCGGCTGTACAGAAACACCACCCAGGTGCTGCATTAAGGATGGACTGGAAAGGAGAAAGTTTGGTTGGAGGGAGACCGATCAGTAAAGAGTTGCAATAGTCCTGACGCGAATGAATGAGAGCGATAGTAAGTGTTTTGGTAGTTTCAAGGGTGAGAAATGTCCAAATTCTGGCGATGTCTTGAAGGTGCAAGTAACATGAGCATGTGATTGATTGGATGTAGGGGATAAAAGTAAGTTTAGGCAATGAACCTGATGCTTGAGAGTTATAGTTGAACCATCAAAGGTAATTGAGATGTTGGGTATCTGTTGGTTAGTAGAGGGAGGAAAAACAGGAAATTCCATTTTAGAGAGATTCAGAAAGAGGGAGGACATGGTGTGAGAGACAACAGACAGACAGTTTGCTGTCTGTCAGTCTAAGATATTTCTTGATTGAGAACAGGTGTGGCAGTAATCAAGCCTGAGTGTGGTAGGAAAATTGAACTTAGGCTACTTTCACATTGCGATTTTTTGAAATCCATGGCTGTCCATTTTAAAACGGACAGCCTCGGATCAGATTTTGCTCCCATGTATGCCTATAGGCAACGGATCTGCACGTATTTGTCTTTAATGGCATCCGATTTATGACAGATCCGATTCTGTCCGATTTTTTGCTGTACCCAAAATTGGAGACCACTCTGATTTTGGGCACAGTAGACCAAATCGGACACAATTGAATCTGACACGATCCGCGGCCATTAACACGGGGGCCTATGGAGCACGGGTCAGAGAAAACACAGGATCGTTTCTCGGACCTTAGTGTACTGAGCATGCTCAGTACGCTAAAACTGCTCTGTTCCTGTTTAATTTCACTTCCGCCATGTATATACATACATTGCGGAAGTAAAACTAACTAAAGCAAGTGTTAAAAAAAAAAAGAAAATCCTCACCTCTCCGGGTGTGTACCGTGATGTGCGCCATCCATCCCGAGCTTAAGGACCTTTTGGGGTGGGGCTACCCGATCTGCTGATCAGGTAGCCCTGCCCCACCAGGTCCTTAAGCTCGGGATAGATGGCGCGCATCGTGGGACACACGCTGGAGAGGTGAGGATCTTTTTTTTTTATTTTTAACCTTTGCTTCACTCCCGCAATGCATGTATATACATTGCGGGAGAGAAAGTGCCCCGCTTGCCTGCACTTTGCAGGCTCGGGCTTTCTGTGTCCGGATCTGTGAAAATCACGGACCTGGACACAGAAATGGCATCTGGAAGCCACATCTGATCCTGTCCTTTCCTATCTGTGGGGTCCTGCAAAAAATAGGATCCCCACAGACAGGAAAAAAACACAATGTGACACCAGCCTTAAGGTCCTGTTACATGCTATTATATTGTTAACGATATCATTGCAACGTCACCGGTTTGGTGATGTTGCAGCGATGTCGAAACAACATCGTTGCGTGTGACATTTACCAACGACCAACGATGAGGTCTTTCATCATTGGTCGCTGGTAAATGACCTGGACCATAAATTTATCAATGGTTTTCCGCTTGGTGCTCAGCATCAGCGCATGTGACAGCGGGAGACCAACGATGAAGTAGCTCCCAGCGCTGCACAGCAAGCTCTGGGAGCTGGAAACCAGGATAAACATCGGATAACTAAGTGCAGCGCTATGCTTATTTACCCAATGTTTACCCTGGTTACAAGCGTTCTCGCTGGTCCTGATCGCTGGTGAGTCTGCCTGCTTGACAGCTCACCAGCGATCAGATAACGATGTCCCAGCAATCCACATTGTTGATCGGATTGCTGGGACATCGTTAGGTGTAACAGGGCCTTTAGTTCCAAAGATGTGATAATCCACAGTTAATTTATGTTTTGTGAGGGGAGCTGCAATTTCTGTTTACTTGGGTTATTTTTGTCTAAACTCATTTGTTTGGTGATCTGAAACATTTAATTGTGACAAACATGCAAAAGAATAAGAAATCAGGAGGGGGGGCAAAATGTTTTTTTCACTACTGTATAATGGCAACAGGATCGATAATGAACTGACCTATATTTGATACGTATTATGTCACCAATGAGATTGGAGATGATTGTTTTTTTGTTTTTTTATCTTTTTCTTATTTTTAGTGGACAGGTTATCCTGATGTCTTTGGATTTCAGTTCAAGTGGTCTACGTACCTGAAATCCTTGGGGTCAATGTTTATAGGAACGAGCCCAGAGTTTGACTTTGCGGTGTTTACTCTGTGTTATGTTACAAAACCAGATAGTCAGTAAGTATATAGTACAGTAGATTCACAAACGTTTTCATGCCAGGATGATGTAGTAAAGCTTTGAAAATTCATGGAGTAATTTGGAGTTACTAAATTTTCCAACTTTTATTGTTTTCATGCCACTTTCTCCTAGCTCCAACAAAATTGGCAGAGCTGGGGCACGACGGAGGTCGGAATACCTCAGCTTGTCTAAGGCTAGGGTCACATCTCCGTTTTTATTTTTAAATCCTGATCCGGACCAGGAAACCCTCCTCATAGGAGCCTATGCTAAACACCGGATTGCTTCACAAGCAATCCGGTGTCCGTCTCCGGCACTGCAGTCTGCGTGAAAAATCATGCAGGCTGCAGTTTTCGGAGCGGTTCTACCATACGCACTCCAGTAACCGGATTGCTCAGGATGTGTAATCCTGAGCAATGCGGCTACTGCATAGTTTGCTCATCCCGGCTGTTGCAGGGATGAGCAAACTGTTCTCTGTATTGTAAATAGTTAAATTTAATAAATAAATGCTTGCTTGATGTCTCTAGGGGGTCTTAGTCCCCCTAGAGACCGTACGCCCACTCAGGTGGGCTTCTCCTGTAATGTGCGCATGCGACGGGCTCCTCAGAGCTCCATGCATGTCCCCCAAAGTATAGAATGCAGGTCATAGTTACGTGGTGTCCAGGTACTTTCATTTTGCAGGCATAGGCGGGGCTGTGTGCTGCTGCCTCCGCCCACTAATTAATTATGCCCGCCCCCTCTGGCCTTGTTCCTGTGTTGAGAGGGCGGTCGCGTCATGAAAGGGGTGGGGCTAAGTGCGCGTCATACTGATAGCCCCGCCCCTTTCATGACGCGGCCGCCCTCTCAACACAGAAGCCAGGCCAGAGGGGGCGGCCATAATTAATTAGCGGGCGGAGGCAGCAGCAAACACAGCCCCGCCTATGCCTGCAAAATGAAAGTACCTGGACACCACGTAACTATGACCTGCATTCTATACTTTATTAATTAGTTTTTAACACAAAAAGGGAGAGCTATACAAGAGGGGTGCAGGGACCCCTCTATATAGAAACGGGGAAAGGGGTGAGTTTGGGGGACATGCACAGAGCTCTGAGGAGCCCGTCGCATGTGTACATTACAGGTGAAGCCCACATGAGTGGTCGTATGGTCTCTAGGGGGACTAAGCCCCCCTAGAGACCTCAAGCAAGCATTTATTTATTAAATTTAACTATTTACAATACATAGAACAGTTTGCTCATCCCTGCAACAGCCGGGATGAGCAAACTATGCAGTAGCCGGATTGCACAGGATTACACATCCTGAGCAATCCGGTTACTGGAGTGCGGTTTTCTGCACACATTTTTCAAAAAAAATGTGTGTAAAGGCAATTGCATTCACCACATCCGGATCTGGATGCGGTGAACGCAATTCTAGTTTTAAGTGTGACCCTAGCCTAATTCATGACAAGGTGTGACATTCAGTACGCAGACACCTCACTTCAGTACCTGATTGAAGTCATATTTCTTGCGTAGTGCTTGAAGGTGCACCAACTTGTCAGAGGCTCCAGATTCATTACGAGGCTGGCACCTCTTCATGATTCAGTAGTGTTTGACTCCACAACGCCCCCTCATCAAGACCAGTGAGAAAATTACCAGTCTTGATTCGGGCCTGACATATCCATTTATCTGACTTTTCTAGAAGATTCTTTTACTGCTGTAGTCACTGAATATTCTCATTTTATTTTTAGATGCTCCATCAGGATAGGCGGACAGACTTTAGCGATACAAACGTACACGTGGGCCAACTCAACATATGGAAATGGAAAGAGATATGTGGCATCTTCTTACCCGGTCGTTTAGAAAAGTCTTTACCTGAAGTGTAAATAAAATTTTACCTCTGCAAATATTCTGTCAACTGCTTGTTTTCAATGTATTATAAGGATGATTTCAGATGCTGCTAAGAACATCTGGTGAAACGGATCTCAGAGGGACCCTAGGAGGTAACGCTGTTTTAGAACTGCAGAGCTCGCCCAAGTTACATTGAGTATAATAGGAACTGAAGCAGATGGCTGCACTGTTACTGAGTAAAATTCACTATACAAAGACCAAAACTGATATTACTGCCATACAGTGACCGAATATGGATGGATACCGTCCTGCAGAATATATTAAGAGATTACAGTACAGTTATTTTAGGTGATTTACAGATTATGTGCTTACTGATGGAGATGTTCACTTTTCCCATCTTTTCCATCTGGCCCAGAATGGCATAATAGCTTCTTCTAGCCGCGATTCCTCTGCGGAATTTACAACAAAGTTTTCACATTTCAGCCCCTCCCCATCAATTCCGAACCTGCATAGACTCCTCATTCTGCTGATACCCCAATGCTGAGCCGCTGCTGTATGTGTCCCTATTACTGCACCTGTTGTGTGCCACAAAGACACTATCAGTGCTCCTCCTAGTGCTTCACATAGTAATAATACCCACCACTGTTCCCCTATATAGCAATAATGCTCCCTATGTGCCCCCTAGATGGTAAAATGTATCTAAACTATTAATGCACCCTGTGAGCAAACCAGAAAGTAAAAACACAGTTTTTACCCCTTAAAAAGTAAGAATGCCCCATGTTTACTCCTGTTATCATTATTATACCTTGAATGCCCCCCTATAGACGAATAATGCCCCCCTATTCCCCCTATATATACAAATAATGATCTATTGTTCTTCCATATGCACTGATTGCCCAGTGAGCTACCCCACAAAAAAGTTATAGTCAAGCAGAAATTAGAATAAAAATTCACACACCCACACCCACAGAAAATGCCATAACTTAGTATTTTGTAGCATAACCCCTCGCTTTAATTACTGCACCACACCGACAGGGCATTAAAGCCTTAGGGGTATTCAATACATCTTGAGGGATCTTGCTCCATTTTATTTGCAAATCTGTAAAGAATTCATTATTGCTATGGGTACGGACCTCAACTCTTCACCCTAACTCATCCCTAGGGTGCTCTATAGGATTTAAATCAGGTGATGGCCATTGACTTGGCCATTGCAACAGGCGAACATTTTTCTTTGCTAGCCAATTTTTTACTAAATTGGATGTGTGTTTAGGATCATTGTCTTGCTTGAATTTCCAGCCCTTGCCTGCGTTGGTTTTACCATTTGGCGGCATTACATTCTACAGTATATTCTTGCACATGGTGGCATTCATATTTTTATCAATTCTATGCAGATGCAGAAAAGCAGCCCCAAACCATGACATTGCCACCACCATGTTTCACTGTAGGTGTTTAGTACCTTACATCATTACGTTTTCCGGTTGGGTGGTATATATAGTACTTGCCATCACTACCAAACAGATTGAACTTGGATTCTTCCGACCACAGAACCTTAGACCAATCTGTCTCCTTGCATTGGCCGTTTACTTTGGCAAACTCAAGTTGGACCTTCCAGTTCTTTGCTGAGATGAAACACTTCTTGACGGGAACTTATGCATTCAACCCTACAGCTGTTAGCCATCACACCACGGATTGACAACTCACTTTGACCCCATAGTCTTCATTCATTCGACACTTGACTGTGAGAACAGTTGAATTCCATTGCTCCTCTTTTTGGCTTTTGCCTGACTTCACTCTCAGAATAATAAGCCTTCTGACATCTGGTGATAAATTTGGCTTTGTCTTTGTTATGTTTTAACGGAAAAACTCACACACAAAATAAAAAATGAAAACATTTTTAGGCAAATGGTACTATAATGCAGTAAATAATACAGGTGAAGTGAATCAGAACATAGTGATCAGTGTTGGGAGGGGAAAGAGCAGATATTGCAGTAAATATCAGCATTCAGAGACAAGATGCACAAGGTCAGGCTGCTGCTGTAGGGGGAGGATTTGGTAATGTGTGGGGAGGGGAGTGACTCCTTTCCTCACTGTGGAGTGACTGTGCAAGCCAGTGATGACTGCATTTAGCTTCTCATCTTCACAGGGGTTGGCAATCACACTGGCACACTGTAACAAAGTACTGCTGAGTGAATGAGACAGTTCATGTCTTCACACAGGGGCAGATTTGGTGCAGTGTAACAGTGTGAATACTGATTGAAACAGCCTGTCCAATCAGTACCTTCAAGAGAATGAAGCGTTCGATCATGTGGACGGGGAGGGCCTGTTGCTATGGTGGGCGGGGTTGTTTCTATGGAGGGCAGACTTGGAGTAGAGTAGGATGACACTACAAGATAACATTATCATGGCAGCACACACCCTCTGGTCGTTCTCTTCAGAAGCAGATTACTGTTATCTCAGGAACACTGCAAAATACTGACACAAAGTACATGAGTGATTGTCAGCATTAGGCAGGCTGGATATACTCTGAGAATATGTCACAAGCCCGGACAACCCCTTTAAGTAATGCTTATGGTGATTCACATAGAAGTGATGTTGGAGAGTTTAGGTAACATGGCAAACATCTATCTATTGTCTCACACCCTTTGTGCACAAGAAGAATTTAGTTAATTAAATAATTAATTAAAGGAGTTGGCTCATCATTACATATCCCATCCATTGTGTACATCATAACAAAATGTATAATAATTGAAATTAACATTGGGTTAAAAAGAATTCAATGAAGAGTTTTGGCATTTTCTTACATCGTATGTCACCACTGGATATTCAAAATCTATGGCGATTTGCTGGTCAGTAATACACTGCACAGCGTTGGTTGCACATGCTCAGTTTCTCCTCACCAACAGTTCTTGGCATAGGGATCTCTGTCCACTGCGGAGCAGCCAGAGGACATAGGAAAAGTAATAACATTATCCAACACACATCCAAGTAATCGCCCCCATACAGCCATGAAATTACTATGCCAATTGTGTCAGCAGTAACAGTAGCCATCTACGTCCTATGTCATAGCATTAGAGTTTTCTTACTTTAGGCTAAACTACCCTATTTTGCTTTTTTTTTCCAGTCTTTTTTAGAAATCATGAATGTAAACCAAAGCGAGGGGTTTGCCTGTGCGCACATCGTAAAACCGATTGGAGGTTTCATCTGTGTTCCTATTGGTGCAGTGCTCAATATTGTGAATTTAATATGGCGTCTGCCATATAGTGTGCGGCTTCACATTACAGCCTTCTTTACAACATACACACAGGCCGACATAATAATGAGCACAGATTCTCACAAATAAAGACGCGACAGTGTGACACTTTTCTATCGCACAAGGGACATGGTGCAACTAATTAGTTCAGCGCAATGAGTGACTGTGCGGAATATATATATGGTAGGAGCGCAGGGAGATCCAATAGCAACGCATTAACGTAACACCAATCATAGTGTGAGGAGGTGTCACCCACACAACTATGGAACGCCTATTTTCCATGGTTCTGATTGTTTACACTCATATTAACTCAACAGATAATTGCGAAAGCTGCAGTGTGACGCTAGACAGACGACTGAAATAATCCATTGCTGGATCGCACTTGCGATCGTCCCATCGCCTGATTGGACAGTCGCTTGGAAAAAACTCTTCTCGTCTGACAACTCCGTTGCGATAATTGGGCTGCGATCAAGCGATATGCTAAAACTACATCGCTCTTACAATTGCACGCGATATTGACGCGTGTGACGTCCCCATAAGGGGCTGCTGTTGCCATCTTCTCTGTCAATTTCTGTTCAAACACACTTGTTTTTGCCATTACAGACATATTTCATACACTGCCGATTCCTGATTAAACACTATCCGGAGAAGTAAACAATGAACTAGGTAGAGTGTTACTATTATTTGGGTCAGTTTTATACCTTGTCCCTTGGTGACTTCATACAAAAGAGATATGTATCTGCTGGCTGAACGATGGTTTGACAGATGAATTGCCTGACAGCAATCTCCCTCCTCTTGTCCATAAACAATGACCATCTCTCTGTCCACAATCGACTCGCTCCTATGGCGATAGCTTATCCTGCCAAGAACAAAATGTTTGTTAGTTTTAGATCAGACATGCTGGTGCCTTTTCTCGCCTGATATCATCAGTTGGGGGAGAATCAGTAGTCCCCCTTACACAATACACATCATACTGTCTGCTGAGCCCACCGATATTGGTTCATCTGACATTAGTCTAATGTGAATGGGAGAATTAACAGAAATATGGTGAGCTATAGGTGAAATAGTTCTTTTTATGAGCATTGTTGAATATTGAATATTACAAACTCCATGTCATAAGAAGGGGGCATGTATTTCCAGTCATTCAATTATTAAAGGTGATTGTACATCTAAGGGTGCTTTCACATCAGCGTTTTTTTCAAATCGCGGCAGATGCGGTGAAAAAAACGCATCTGCCACGATTACCGCATACTGGTTTTGCACTTGCGGCAGGTCCGGCCGCGAAAAAAAACGCGGCTGACCGCGGTTTTTTTCGTGACCGCACCTGCCGCAAGTGCCAAAACCGCACTTGCCGCACCTGCCGCAAGTCCACCTATACCTTGCATGGCGTTTACCGCAACCGCGCCGCAAGCGTGCCGCAAGTGCAGCCAGTATGCGGTAATCGTGGCAGATGCGGTTTTTTCGCCGCATCTGCCGCGATTTTGAAAAAAACGCTGATGTGAAAGTACCCTAACAGAGTTTGCTTCCAATTTTCTGCTTCAAAACTGCATCAAAATCCAAACCAAAATTGGCCAGATCTTGTTGCGGATTTGACCCTATTCGTTTCAAAGGGTGATATCCAGAATGAACACCGACAAAAAGGATTGAAATGCTCTGGACTTTACAATCTGTCCTGACGGTCAATTCTTCCACACAAAAATTCTGCAATGCAGATTAAGATTATGTTTAGGTATCCTAGATTTCCACATGTAAATCTGCACCAAGTCCCTTGACCCTGAATTGTTTAGGAGAACAGCTGTCATTAGGTTGCCGGATGCCATTCCTATTAAGGGATTATAATTTAAGCAACCTCCCAATATTTCACAACCAGAAGTAAATGTGGTTGAAGTATATTTCATAGTAAATAGATTCTTCACTTTCCTTCCTCATTTTACTTCTCACAGATATTTCCAATGACTTTTGTTTTTGACCTTCAAACAAAATCATCATGAGAACAGTTTTCATTGTCCTATTTTAGGAAAATGACATTATACAATGATCCTGTTACTCAACTTGTCTAAATAGTTTCTGGAACTAAACATTATGTATGTTGCATATAAATGGAAAACGAGATTACATCATGGAGCACAGCGCTTTTTATTTGGATTGCCAATTGCATAAATTAAGGGACATTTTTGGAAGTTTCATCTCTCATTTTGGACCTCTGGATGTCGGCAAACTTGATTTTTGCTATAAGACTTGTGATGTTGGAATCCAGTTTCCAGACATCCTGATGTTTAACCAATAAATATTTCTCTAAAGTGACCCTTTCACTGACATGCCAGCTATAAACATATGTAGTGGATGATCCTAATTAGATGAGGAACATTTCACCCACGGAATCTCCTTTTCTAAATGCTGGTAAAGGCTATTATCAGTTTGCTGGAAGGTAACTTAGTAAAGGGCCCGTTACACGCAGAGATATTGTTAAACGATATCGCTGCAACATCACTGCTTTTGTGACATTGCACAAACATTGGTGTGTTATAACTTGACAAATTAAGAAACACTATAATGATATTGATACCTTAAAATGAAACTGTCATGTGATCTGTGCCCCCAGAACCACCAGCAGTTGTGGGCACATATCGAAAGTCCCTTCATTTATGTGCACAAATAAACAGATCTTTAGAAAAAGCATTTCTAAAGTCTGTTTATGATATGCATAGGGCTTTGTCAAGCCGACTAGTCAGCCCACCTAGCATGTGGGCGTGATAGCCATTTATACAATATCCGGTGTCCTCACCAGTCCTATACAAAGCTTGGTTCCCCTCACAGCATTGAGCTTCTGAAGCTAGGTGTACATGTTCCAGCTTCAGAGAGGTATAGTGCACATGTTGCAAAGGGCTGGAATACTCAGCTAGCTGGGACAGAGGTATAATGTTCATGGTGGCAATGCCCAGCAGCTGTGACCCTGACTGCACATGAAAAAGGGGGTAATTACAGAGGAGAACCGTTTATAAAGTTCATGATGCCAGCTGAGGTGTCCAGCCAGGGATGGCCGGTGCGGCATTCAGTTACTCCCAGGGGATAGGTGTTGTAGCAGCTAGGTGTTGTACTGTCCTCAGCCAGGACAGGCACCTGGGGTATAGTAGGAATGTAGGTGATGATCAAAATTGTGGTGCGGAATGCAAAGGTGCAGCAGAAGGAAACAAAGAGGCAGCTTCTTTAGTTCTTTACCTTTACTTTGCAGTCAGAGTTCAGCAGTGGATCTGGGGTACTGGTTCACCATGTCTTTTGGTCTGGCCAGTCTGAGAAGAATTGAGTGCCGCTCTGCTGGGTTAATTGTATGTTCTTTCTGATGCTTGCTCCCAGTTCACTACACCTCTGTAACTCCTCTAACTTTTCCTGAGTCTCTGTGGAATCCTTCCAACCAGTTAGATGGCACAAGCTCTGGGAGCAACCATACTCATTAGTCCTTTGGATGCCACCAAAGTCCAGGCAGGTCCACAGCGGTGTGGCTACAGTACGTGAAGGCCAGTAGCCCCCAGGTTCACTACCAGTAATGAAGATCTGGCAGCTTGGGGTCCTGGCACCCCTTTGGTACATAATATATAAGAGAGGAAAAAAATGGCCTCTTACAAATACCTTTGCATTTTGCAGGACACCATCAGCTACCTCAGAGGCAAGCCATATCTCTCAACACCGATGCTCCATCTCCTACAACCCTGACAACGGGGGCGATTGTGGCATCTGCGACCGCCGTGCCACAAGGAAGAGACAGGTGGTATCGCTGGACATGAGGTCACCACAGGGCGGCAGCCACTCCAATAGTGAAGCATAGTGTCAGAAAGCAGCCTATTAATGACGCCCAGCTGTTAGACAAGGCGGGCCACTCTGCAACAAAAAATGCAACACAAGTGACTGTCGCCCCCTAGAGGACACTGCTGTAGACTGCAGATAAAAAAATGCAATATAACACTATAGATGACAGTGAGGGTTTAGTTTGATATTTTGGACCAAAATAGCGTAAGCTCGTAGCCCCCGTCACGGGACCTCACACCTACGAGTACCTGGCCACATGTTTAGCACATGTATAATTTTGTTTTACAGAAAAATCACCGAATTGGTACATAATATACAAGAGAGGAAAAAAATGGCCTCTTACAAATACCTTTGCATTTTGCAGGACACCACCTGTCTCTTCCTTGTGGCACGGCGGTCGCAGATGCCACAATCGCCCCCGAATACCTGTTATTAAAAGTGTTTTATGGTTTGTTATGCATTTGAAAAATGCCAACTTACACCTGGTTTGGTTTAACACCTGCGGATGGGTGTGTTTCATTAAGGGGGTGTGTGCCGCCCCTCTGGCTGGGCGCCACAGAAAGGTATTGCACTGTGACAATGAATGTGGTATCTCTGTAAGTTGTCAGTTCAAGGTTTAACCTATGGAGTCTGGTTTTACACACACACACACACACACACACACACACACACACACACACACACATAGGACTAGGCCACCTAGCATAGGGGGGGGGCTGGTTATTTAGTAGGTCCCAAAAGGGGGTGGAGCCTAGGTTAGAGCTGTAGAAGCAGGAAGTTAGTCAGGGAGGTTACCTCAGACAGTGCTGGGAAGGCAGTCAGGAAGGACGTGCTTGACAGGGCTGCTGACAGGAGGGATCCCCATATCTAAGAGGGGGCCCAGGACAGAACGGGACAGACCAGAACCAGTTGGAGCAAATGGTGGCATCCGGGGAAACACCGGCAACACGGGAAGCTGAGGCGGTCAGTAGTTCACCTCTGGCCGCAAACCAACGAGCTGTGGGCCCATAATCACCGGGTAGCCGTTAGCGCCACAAAGGTACTCATACCCTTGTGACCTGTGTATCGTATTTGGTTCCTATTCATTTGTATCTCCCCCTGTGGTGCAACCCTTACATCGTTAGTTGCAAGATTGATGAATGCCTAGCAACCTGAGGAGCACATGGCATGCATGCACTGTGTCAGCGCCGGTGACGCATTGGTACGCATTGCCGGGGTGACGGAACAGATGCCGAAGTTCCTCCATGACGTCACTTTCGGTGCGGGGTGGATGTGATGTCCTGGTCAGCACGTCACAACATGCAGCATAGGCGCTGGTAATCTCAGCTGCGGGCAATTAGGGGGTGAGATTGTTTATTATGGGCCATATATAAAGGGTGCATTTCCACACTTAACCACGCCTGCCAACAAAGCTTCTGAGGCAGTGAAACATACGTAGGAGTGTCTCCTTTCCTGGTCCTGGTCCTAAGAACTTTGATATCCACCATGTCTCAAGGTAATTAGATTTATATACATCTTTCCTGTTTCCGATATTATTCTCCTTGGGTAGGATTGAGGGCCTTAATTTACCTATGTCCAGGTGGCCTAATGGGGACTCATTATAATGGGCTCTCTAATAAAACCAGGAGACCAGTGCAGCAACCTGTCTTAGTTTAGTGGTTATCTCTATTGTGTCCATGTCCTTAAGTGGTTTATCACTTCCCAGTCGTCCTGTGTGTCACCAGGTGATTTAATATATGAATTTCCTTGTATATATTTTTATTCTAATGAACATTTATAATTCCATTGGCCCATATTGTGTGCGACTCCTCTTCTCTAGTATCAGTGGGGAATAAGAGATTGCACTTTTTAGGTTATTAAATTCCTTACTAGGTGGAGAGATTAGAGGAGTTAGTAAGAAATTAAGTAGTATGGAGGTGAAAGTGAACAGAAACAGAAACATTGTAGTGGCTTTCTATCCTGTTATCGTCCAGTCAATTCCAGTCCAATTCGAGTCTAATTCGAAGTTTTGAACTTAGAAAACTGCACTTGGAAAAATGCATTGGATCAGACTAAAGTCTGGATTAGACTCATGATTCTGAACATATCTTCAGCTAAGGGCAATCAGGTGTGAATGAGGGGGTGGGTGGATATGGACTGACCAGATACTGAGAGTTAAATACAGGTCATAAAACAGAGGGAGGGGTTGGAGTGACCAGTCCAAGACATACCATAATAATCATGAGGAATGAAACACAGCATGGAAATGATAGGTAAGAAAATAGTAAAAGAGAGAGATAATGTGCAGTCAGAAGCCAGGGAAAGTTGTGTAGATTCAAAGCATACCAGAGAGAGATTATATGCAATTCACACAGTCAGAAACCAGGGAAAGCTGGGCAGATTCAAAGCGTACCAGAGAGACATTATATGCAATTCACGCAGACAGTCAGAAGCTAGGCAAAGCTGTATAGATTCAAAGCCTATCAGAGAGAGATTATATGCAATTCACATAGACAGTCAGAAGCCAGGGAAAGCTGTGTGGATTCAAAGCGTACCTGTGGGAAGAGGAAACAACCCGATTAGATGATACAAATGGTGATGATTATGATGATAACAATACAGTAGTGATGATGGTGAGGAATGGCCAATTGCATCATAGAACTTGAGTCTAATTCAAAGCTTTGCACTTAGAAAACTGCACTTGGAAAAATGCATTGAATCATGATCAAACTCATGGTTCTGAATATATCTTCAGCTAAGCTCAATCGGGTGTGAATGAGGGGGATGGGTGAGATGGGCATAATTAATTAGGCTAGGGTCGGACTTGAGTCATGCATTTGCTAAATGCATGCGTTATTTTCATGTGAAAATGTGTAAAAACGCATGTGTTAACGCACTCATAGGCTCCAATGCAAAAAACGCATAGCAAAAATGCAATGCGTTTGACGCTATGCGTTTTTGGTAGTGCACCCAAAAACGTGGTCTGCAGCGTTTTTGGGCCTGTTATTGAAAACACATGCATTTTTTTAAGATGGGAGTCTATGGGAAATGCATGCGTTAACACATGGTACATATATGTACCATGTGTTAATGAATGTGTTAAAAATGAACACAAATGTCATGGAAATGGCAAGGGAGAGAAAAAAGCATCCTTTAATGCATCTATCAAAGGGATGCAACCTCCCAAATGTGACCCTAGCCTTATTTTTTGTTATACTCCAACAAGTCCTTCTTTTTGTCTGTTGCACCTTCAGATATCCATACCTGATTGTGGCCAAGAAACAATATGCACCCAGTCATCCGCTTGTGTGCTAACTCAACAGTCACCACCTGGTCAAGTTGGTTGTGGTCCTGTCACTGACATACCACTCAGTGGATTACACTACCTTTCAGGGTACCTTTACACGCCGCAATTTTTGGTGGCGATATGAGGCGATCTAACGTACGTGTGCACGTTTTTCATGGTTGCCTCAGATCGCCGATGGCACTTTTACATGCCGCAATTTTGCCCTCAACCTAAGGCGATGTGTCGCCCCGAAATCGCCACACCAACAACGGGAATCATCCAGTAGACTCCCCTCGCCGCTTCACATGCCGCAATCCCCAAAGGAATGTGGGCGTACATGTTCAGCGGGGCGAGAACATAGGTGTGCCAAATTGTTTTATACCACGCCCCAAACACGCTCATTGACACCGCAATAGCGTTTTGGCCAGCCTGCGCTGGAAGGCTGGCTAATACCTGACGCCATTGACATTGTGTGGTGGTAAATGGACAGCTCTTCAAATGTGGTGCCCTGTGAAATGACAGCCAATGGAAACACAGTAGTCACCACCAATCCTGATGGGGCGCTGAATCCAGCACGCTGTGGCATGCCTATGGGAATCAATAGGCGATGCAGATTCCATCAGTATCGCCCGTTCACACACCAAAAACAGGGAATGTTGCCTTCATGATTGCCTCTGATTTTGGAGCAGTGCTCTAAAATCGGAACCAGGCGACAGGTTTTTTATTGCCACCAAATTCCCAAATTACACGCCGGCGTGTAAAGGTACCCTCAGGGAATTAAGGTTTCATGAAAGATACTTAGCTGCCACCATTTTTCATAGAAAGTAGTGCCATGTCTGTGCTCTCACATACAGGACAACATGGGCTAATTCCTGAACTTATCACTAAGCTTGAAAGTGTTGCCCCAAAATTTCACACTTATGAGCTGTAGACATGTATCTCTTATTGCAATGATTTATTATGGTTTTACAATGTGTCCATGATAAATATCGCCTATCCGTGATTTTTTGATAAACTATTCAGAAAAAAATAAAAAGTCAAGATGGCAACCCTGGTCCTGAGTCATATCTGGCTTCTGGGCCCTGATACACAGGGGGCATTGGGAGGGCTGGTGAACGCTGTTGGAAGTTGTAGAAAGGAAGCTGAGAGATCAGTGATTCTGGCAACAAATGTGTTGAACACAGTTGTTCCTTGAGGTTTCCTCGTAAACCTGTTGTCCTTTGTAATTTGTAGACCTCATCATGTCCATTATGGAGATCGTAGTTGGCTTGTCCATCTTGATTATTGATGATTTGAGAAGTGTGCGGAAACAGTGAGTCACTTAGAGTGCCATTGTGGTGTTTCCTAGCAAAGTCTATTAAACTTCATTGAAAAAAAGTCAGTGAGCTGATGAAAGAACATAGGACCAAGCACTACAAGAACCTTCATTTGTAGAAGATGACATCTAGTGGAACTCTGTGAGGTGGACAGAAGGACAGTTTGAATTGAGATGTCCCCAGTCCTGGAAGGTGTCAGCTCTGAGGGGTCTGCGGGGGTTGTGAGAAATGTCAGCTCGGAAGAAATCCAAGTACAATTTGGGTGTGGAAGTATTTACCATTGGAGAAGCTATTGTTGGATCAAGGAAGAGATTAGTTTCAGTTTTCGGATAAGCTTGTGACCAGCATAGAGATTGGATGTTCTGTGTCTTGTAACATTGCCTTAATAGTTTAATCTATAATATACCAGATTTTAAGAATAAAGTCAGATGCATCAGCCTGTGAACTTTGAAGTGTTAACTGTTGAATAGTGTGCTAAATTGCAGTGCACAATGTGAAGATAAGGGCCACGTCACACCTGGCGACATCAGCGGCAATATTTTAGGCGACGCTGGGGCGTGGCCTATCGCCACCAACGTCGCCAATGCGCCGCCCTATGTAACTATTCGAGGGCGACGCATTTGACTGGTCTCCTGGTTTCACAGCAGCACTGTGAAACCAGGCGGCCGATCTGGGGCGCCCCATGTAAACAGCCGACGGCAACCTGACAGGTGATGGGAGCCATAGGCGCCCATTGTACTGCATCGCCGCTGGGGTTTTGAGACACCCCGGCGGCGATGCCACCTGTCAGATCACCGGTGCGTCGCCGGAGGTGTCGCCCCATGTAAATGGGGGACGGCGACGCTGGTGGGGTGCCAAAAACGTGCGCGCTCCCGTCAGTCTCCGCCGACATCTCCGGTGATGTCACCTAATGTGATTTGGCCCTAACGCTGATGTTTGGTTTTTATAATGTTAAAATTGTTTATCAGGACTTGAGATAGATTATTATCAATGTCACACTTCTCTATTCCAGGTATTATTCCTTGTCAGCGTAAGGCTACATTCTGACTGTGTGTTTTTTTCTCTTGTGTTCTGCTGCGTTTTTAGCTGCAAAACAGGAGCTGTGAAAAAAATGCACCCAAATAAACAGACCCGCTTTTGGATGCGTTTTTTGATCCGTTTTTTACCGCTGCATTTTTTTCCCCATTTTGAAGGGCTGCTATGGGAAAAACGCAGGAGAAAAACACTACACAAATTGACATGTCATTTTCCAACACAGAGATCTCCTAAAGTGAAAAAACAGATCACTTTAAAAGAGCACAGTCTAAATGGCAAAAATCAAAACCCATAGGCTACATTCAGACTGTGCATTTTTTTTCTCTTCTGGTCTGCTACATTTTTAGCTGCAAAACAGGAACTGTGAAAAAAAACACTCCTAAAAAAACTGATCCATTTTTGGTTGCATTTTTGATCCATTTTTGACTGCTGCATTTTTTTCCCCCATTTTGCAGGGCTCCTATGGGAAAAACCTAGGAGAAAAACACAACAGAAATTGACATGTTCTTTTCAAGAACGGAGCCCTCCTAAAGTAAAAATACAGATCACTTTAAAAGAACACAGTCTGTATGGCAAAAATGAAAATCCATAGACTTTGCTGGGATGTCAAATAATAATAATAATAATAATAATAAATCTTTATTTATATAGCGGCAACATATTCTGCAGCGCTTTACAATACAGTGATATACAAACAGTCATAGGTAACAATATAAAATATACAATACAGTAAGTAATTAGATTAGAGAACCAATAAAAAAATCCAATACACTAACCAGAAAATCAATGTAAAAAAGTACAATATTTAAAGCAGAGAAACAATGTAAAAAATACAGTACAGTAATTATATACAATACAATAAACATAGAATCAGTGTAAAAAGTACAATACAATAATTATTGCAAAAGTAAAGGTGACACTGCTCAAAAGAGCTTACAATCTACAATGATATAGTGGTTACACAAAGTACAGGGGCTTATTACAGTGATGGTCCAGGCATCTTGAGGAAGTGGGGGATAGAAATATAGTTAAATGAATGGTCACCAGCCAATCTGTGTAGAGCTTTTGGGTTTGGTTGAGTTTGAAGGAGAGTTATGACCAGAGAAATAGTGAATGTGCTATATACAGTACAAAGGACGTCTATTAGGGAGCATGATAGGCCGCCTTAAAAAGATGTGTTTTTACAGAGCGTCTAAAGCTATGTAAGTTGTGGATAGTCCTGATTTCTTGGGGTAGAGCATTCCAGAGAATTGGTGCAGCTCGAGAGAAGTCTTGGAGCCGGGAGTGGGAGAATCGGATTAGTGCAGAAAGTCATTTGTAGAATGTAGAGAGTGGGTAGGGTGATAAACAGAGATGAGGGAGGAGATGTAGGGAGATGCTGAACTGTGAAGAGCTTTATGGGTGAAAACAAGCAGTTTAAACTGGATCCTGTAGTGTATGGGCAGCCAGTGCATTGACTGGCACAGGGCGGAGGCATCTGAGTAACGATTGGCCAGGTAGGTGATCCTGGCTGCTGCATTAAGGATGGACCGGAGAGGGGAAAGTTTAGAGAGGGGGAGGCCGATTAATAGAGAATTGAAGTAGTCAAGGTGGGAATGGATTAGGGCTGAGGGTTTTTGTGTTTCCATGGTGAGAAAGGGACGAACTCTAGAAATGTTCTTCAGTTGCAAGCGACAACAGCAGACAAGAGATTGTATATAGGAGGTGAAGGAGAGATCAGTGTCAAGCATAACACCCAGACAGCGAGCCTACTACATAGGCATTATTGTGGTGCCGCAAACCGAGATGGAGATGTCAGATTTAGGGAGGTTAGTGGAAAGGTTGAGTTTCAAATAGAGAGCAGACATTATGTTGGAAACTGCAGTTAGACATTCATTGGTGTTGTGTAATCAGCATAGAAATGATACTGGAAGCCAAATCTGCTGATGGTGTGTTCAATCGGGGCCGTGTAGAGAGAGAGAAGAGAAGAGGGCCAAGGACTGAACCCTGAGGGACCCCAATAGTGAGAGGAAGAGGGGAGGAAGTGGAGTCAGCGAATGATACACTGAAAGAGTGATCAGAAAGATAGGAAGAGAACCAGCAGAGAGTGATGTTCTTTATGCAGATCGAGTGCAGCATAGAGAGTAGGAGATGGTGGTCAACAGTGTCAAAAGCTGTAGAGAGGTCAAGAAGAATAATCAGAGAGTGTTTTCCATTAAGTTATGCCATCAGAAGGTCATTGGTTACTTTGATGAGGGTAGTTTCTGTAGAATGTAGGAGGTGGAAACCAGACTGTAATGGATCTAGAAGAAAGTGGATGGAGAGGTAACCGGTGAGGTGGGTGTGTAGTCCAGGTACTCCAGGAGTTTAGGGATGAAGGGAAGATTGGAGACTGGTCTATAGTTATTTGTGCAGGATGGGTCAAGAGAAGATTCTTTAATAATGGAGTAATGATAGAATGTTTGAAGGAGGCGGGGAAGATGCCAGAAGGGAGGGAGAGATTGAAGATTTTGGTTAGGTGAGTAGTGACGACCGAAGAGAGGGACTGGAGTAGATGGGAGGGGATGGGGTCAGTGGTGCATGTAGTGGGATGAGAGGAAAAGAGGAGCTTGGAGACTTCTTCTTCTGTAGTAACTGGGTCAAATATGGAGATTGAGCCAGAGGAAATGTAGGGAAGAATGGGAGTAACAGCGCTTGGAGGCTGGGAGCGGATTTCCTGGTAAATGTCTATTTTCTCCATAAAGTAAGAAGGCAGATCATCAGCACAGAGGTCAGTGATGGGGGCCTGCACTTTAAGACTGAGGAGAGAGTGAAAGGTGTCAAAGTGTTTTTTTGGATTGTTGGATAGTGAGGAGACCAGGGTGGTGAAGTAGGTCTGTTTGGCAAAGTTAAGGGCAGAGTTGTAGGTTTTTAGCATGAATTTATAATGGATAAAGTTTTCTGGTGAGCGAGTTTTCCTCCATAGGTGATCAGCACTCCTAGAGCATCGCTGGAGGAATCGAGTTTGTGATGTAAGCCAGGGCTGTTTTACTCCGTGTTTGGAGGTTCTGAGGGTGAGGGTCGCTACTTGGTCCAGGGTGCTTCTGAGAGTGTAATTGTAGTGATTCACAGCCAGATCAGGACAGGAGAAGGAGGAGATTGGGGACAGTGATAAGAGGGTCTGTGAGTGCATGAGGGTTAATGGCCTGTAGATTTCTGGATGTGTGATAGGTAGGAGTGTGCTGGGGTGTGCGAGGATTTGTGAGCGTGAAGGAGAGAATGTTGTGGTCAGAGAGAGGAAGAGGTGAGTTATCTAAGGAGGTTGCCATGAGAAATAGCAGCAAGGGAAACAGTGTCTGAATTCTGGATCCAGGTTTCAGTGAGGGCCAGGAGATTAAGAGATTTAGAATGGAAGTAATTGTGAATGAAGGGAAGCTTGTTGCATACAGCCAGTGGATTCCAGAGAGCGCAATTAAAAGAGGGAGATGAAGGTGTGCATGTAATGGTAATAAGGTTAGTAGGGTTTCTATGTGACGTGGGGGAGGGGTTGAAGTTGGCAGAGGGCGGACCATAGTTGGAAGAGATATCACCTGACAGGAACAGCAGTAAAAAGAAAAATAGCAAATAATTTTTGGATTTAGGACATGGATTATTATGCAAAATTTTGGAATATGATGGGCTGAGAGTCTTCAGTAAACTTAAGATAGCATATGAGCTGTACATAGGGTAGGGCAGGAGAGAGGTGCTGATGTGAATGAGTGGTGATGGAGGGGGGATGGGGTAGTGAAAGTGGGTGGTGAGAGCACATAGGAAAACAAACAATGAAATAAAAGACATGGTAAAGATTGATAGTGAAAAGAGTTATACACATTGTTTTCAGTGTTCCTCTATCTAACCTTCCAGTCAACCCGAGTCAATTCCGGTCAATTTCTGGTCTATTTCGAATCTTGACACTTCTGTGAGACACGTCTGAAGCAGACACGACTGAGCAGACGTGTAAACTTGTATGATATACTCAAAGAAGTGAATTCAGGTGTGGAAGAAGGGGGAGAGTACTGGACTTCATTAGCACATTACCAATCAGGCCAGAGACACATGGTGACTCACAGACAGCTAACACAAAGGATCATAAAACAGAAGAATGACAGGGGCAGTAGTATGGAGTGGTACATTCATAATAGAATGGGATATATTTCAGCAGGAAAAATACATCAGAACAGCAGCAAAGTTGGGTGCAGATGCATACAGTCACATGTACCTGTATGGAGACACAGAATCAACATGATGATTAGGTGATGATCAGAGAGGTGCAGATGGATTATGATACATGGCAGATGATAGAGCCCAATTGCTTCATATCATTTCTGGTCTATTTTGAATCTTGACACTTTTATGAGACACTTATTAGAGACACGTCTTAAGCAGACACATCTGAAGCAGACATGTCTGAGCAGACGTGTAAGCTTGTATGTCATTTGAGTGATCCATTTTCTGCAGTGAACTGCAAAAAACGGATTAAAAAGAAGGATCAAAAAATGCACAGTGTGAATGTAGGCTAAGTAATGTGATAAAATGTGTTACCAGTTACAATAGCTTACAATTCTGAATGACCGCTGCATTTAAGAGGTTAAATTGTCGTAATCAGAGTATCAGTTTTATAAAACAGTCGGCAGCTGTAAGTGATACCCTATCAATAGACTGGCATCATGTAGTAGTAGGTCTGGTAAATCGTTAAGGAACTGAAGTTAGACGTAGGTAAATCTGGTGGATAACAGAATGTGCTCTACAAGTAATAGAAATAATTATAGGCATTTCCTTTGGTATAAGAGTTTGGAAATAACATCTCTGGTTACTAGTGTATATCAATGAATCAGAATATCATCAAAAATCAATAAGGCTGCTTTCACATCAGCGTTTTCTTCCGATCGCAGCAGATTCAGCAGCTTTACTACTTTACTACGTAACATTTCACTTGCAGCAAGCCCCATTCATTCCTTATGGGCCTTGCGGTCAGGGGCGGCAAGTGCAGTGTTACCGGATCCGCCAAATCCGGCACTTGGGGTGAAGTAAACAAAATGCTGCTAGCAAAACTCCCTGCCGCACCTGACCGCAAGGCCCATAAGGAATGATTGGGGCTTGCCACAAGTGAGCCGTTACGCGAAAGAGGCAGCAAACCTGTTGGATCTGCCGTGAATGTTAAAAATCCTTGATGTGAAAGGTGGCTAATATTGCCATGTTTCAGGATGTTTCAGGGAGCCCTGAAACGCATTGACTAATAAATCAATTTCATATTCACCCTTTGATATGTTGTGGAATACTGCTGTGTGGTTGTTAACCCTTCATCCTCCCTACTTTACTTTTCCGAGATAATAACTTTTGGGTTTCCATTGGCTGTAAGCCATAATCATCAACATTTACAGAAATAAACACTTGAAATAGATCACTCTGTAATGACTGTATATAATATATGAGTTTCACTTTTTCTATTGAATTACTAAAATAAATGATCTTTTTGATGATATTCTAATTCATTGAGATGCACCTGTATATTATCTGGTAGATTCTGACTATAAACAGTCTCATGTGTAGTCAGATTCAGTAGAAGATTCCCAGAGTGATGTCCAGTGGGTATCTTGAAGCTCTTAGGTCCTGATGCAAAAGCTCCAATGGGGCCCCCAATAATTGCAAATCTTTAATACCATTAGTCTTTTTCTATAGGCCAAAGAGGTTTTTGGGGGCCCCTAGGCTCCAGGGCCCTGATGTGATTGCAACCCCTGCACCTATTGTAGTTACTCCCCTTGTGACCCCTCAGCTGCTTACTACATTAGATGTCACACAGCAGCCTACAGTGACTGAGAAGAATCATCTACAGCAGTGTTTCTTAACTCCAGTCCTCAGGACCCACCAACAGGTCATGTTTTCAGGATTTCTCTAGCATTGCATAGGTGTTAGTTTAATCACCTGCACTGGGGGTAATTCTAACACCTGTGCAATACTAAGGAAATCCTGAATACATGACCTGTTGGTGGGTCCTGAGGAAAGGAGTTGAGAAACACTGATCTACAGAGAGAGGGAGAACTGAGCGATCATAACGGCCTGGAGTGATGAGAGGAGAAAGAAAGACAGGAGCTGAATCAGTGTAGAAAGGCCACACACATAGGGAGGAGACGTGCAGTGTGTGCTAATATGCAGTTTGTTCCAATGTGACAGTCATCACGCAGAAAGAGGAAGCGGAGACCTTAGCTACAACCCAGATAAAGGGAACTTCACAATTCTAATTATGTATGTGTACAATAGATTGCAAAAAATAGAACAAAAAATGTGTCATTTAACTAAAACGAAAAAAAAAAAAAAAAACAGATATTTGATGTCTGTGACCGTCCAGATGATACAAGCATTTAGTGTTTTTCATGGACACTAGGTCTAGTCTGACATTAGTATGCAGGGATTTTGGGACACACAGGGTTAGTCTTGTAAATGTGCCAGCCCCATGAGGTCACTGAGACAAGAGGTCTATAAAAACCGTGTGGTCAGAGTGAAGCCTGAAGGATTTAACTTCAGATGTTCACCATGAAGAGCACGTTTGTTCTCGTGTGGCTCTTACCATGCGTAATTTGTGGAGCTAAGCTACCAAGATCAAGTAAGAAACCTGCTCTAATATTATCCCTTCTATATGGTTGTTCAGACTTTATCAGACATTCTAAGATTTTGTATACTGTTTGACATTTTGACTTTATATACTTTTCAGATTTTTGCACATTTTCTTCACAGTTCTAGGTTCTTTTTGGTATTCAGTCTTTTCTAAGACATTGGTTGAAGTTTTGTTGGATCTTTTATAAATCCAGTAAATACTAACGAGCTTACTGTACACCATTTAATGAGATGGCAAATGGGTCTATAAGTTTTACATTTACCAAGAGATGCAAGAGAATTTTGTAGGTTATGGGATGCGAGAATTCACAAATCAGGTGACATTCTAAAGCTTTTATTATTTAATTTGTATAAGGTCCCCTTCAGATGGGCACATTTGAGGATTTGTATCACACAGCGACACCTGGATCTTCCCTATGATTGCCATAAAATGTAAAAATGATCCATGTGTAAACTATGTGTAGGTGTTGTTGGTGCAGTACGGAGAAAACGGTCTGATTTTGCATTTCATCCAATTTAAAATAAGATTTTAATAATCTGCACAACATTTTGATTCTGTAATAGGGCAAAGTGTTTGAGAACATTTTCAGTCTTCTTCTTCTCCCTCTTCTTCTCCTTCTTCTTCCTCCTCTTCTTCTTCTTCTTCTTCCCCCCTCTTCTTCTTCTCCCCTCTTCTTCTTCTTCTTCTTCTTCTTCTCCTTCTTCTTCTTCTTCATCTTCATCTTCATCTTCTCCTTCTTCTGTTCTTCATAAGATTTCAGTATCATGACCTATAAATAAGCAATGTTACTGAAAATGCTAGCAATGGCTTGAAACAAAACTCCAGCTGAGAAACATTGCTTTCCTTGTTTGGTCGCTTCCTCTATTGTTTTCAGCCTTTTCGTTCTGGACTAGTGACCGTGTTATGCTGTATAGTGCAAGACTGGGAACAATTTTAAAGAATAGAAGGTGACCGCTATGACCTGGAGGAATAGTAATGATCCAGCCTGGCCAATGAAACATTTTTTCAGGCATGTACATGTTCTACCTTGCAAGGCTCTACTGTAGCTGTATTTCTATCAAAACGTTTTACAAGTAAATCTTCAAAACCCTTCCTTAGTGAAGCTCATCTGTTTATATGTGTGAAATGTATTCAATCATGAGTATTTATATGGTATTTTTTATGTAGAGAGAAACGGAACAAAAAAGCACAATAATGTCTTATCGGATGAACCGAGACATATTGGTGAAAGGTAGTGCTTACCTGCTACAGTTGTGCACAACAATAAATGAACCCTGAACTATGTCGGCTGCTTCAGTGCCACGGGTTAAACAACCGGTAAATTGGCAGTAGGAATAAGTGGATCTTCTGTGCTGCTGGCGGAGATCCAGAGAAGTATTCTATCACATAATATACAGTGCTGTGCAAATGAATTGGGACAAAGCATTTTTTAAGTAAAATCGTAAATTGGTTACCAGTCAGTGATTCAAACCAGTTTTAACTACTTTGAACAGGTGTGAGTGTACAACCTTGAGTAACAAAATGTGGTTTGACTGGTTTTAGTCAGAAAATAACAGCTAGCTGCCCCCTCAGCTTCAGGTGAGAGCTTGTTTCTGTGAGGAGTGGTTTAGTGTACTTTTTCTCTCAGTGTCATTCGTGCCTGTAAAAATGGATGTTACTCCACGGAAGAGATCTAGAATTATTACTCTTAATGAACATACAAGTCTGACTGTAAGGGAACCTTTACACGCGGGAACTTTTCTAGGAATTTCACTTGCAACTTACTGGTTGCAGTGAAATCATGGAGACATTGCTCCATTTGTACACAGCAACAAGATAGAACAATGTGTCCATGATTTCACTGCAACCAGTAAGTTCCAAGTGAAATTCCTAGAAAAGTTGCCCCGTGCAAAGGAATCGCTTCCACCGTTGGGATTGGAAAATCTACAGTTTCAAGAATAATTCACACACACAATGATCGTTTTCTCCAACACGAAAAGGGAAATGTGGAAGAAAAAGGAAAACGACACCAAGAACTGATAAAACACTTATCAGAAATAGTAAAACTAATGCAAGAAAAACAAGTAAAGACTTGCTTTGTCCCAATCAATTTGCACAGCACTGTATTTAGCAATGTGGTTTATTATCAGGAAAAAAAACACAAAACACTTATAATTTTTTTTTTTCTGATGAAGATGTCAGATGACTTTAAAATGCGTTTTTGATAAATGACCTCATCGGCAGTGCAGACAACCCACTTTTTCCTATTTTATATTTATTTTTCAAATCACTACAGTAAAAAACTAATTAATTCATTTTCAAACTGGTCAATGGCCCTAAAATTACACTTCTACTTTCTGTGAAATGGACATTAGCAGTAATACCAGTGTATTATTATTATTATTATTATTATTAGTCAGTACTAAGCCCCTTTTTGTTTTGGATTACACTAAGAAATGCTATGGCTATAATGTGGCGCAATAAGGTTTTAGCCGAGTAATTATTAGGCAAATCAGGGTGGCTTGCTCACCTTATGTGATTGTGTGACACACAACGAGTAACAAAAGCATCAAACAGCTGCTGCAGGGATCCACATGTCAAAGACAAATGCACAATAACTGGATACAAAGGTGAAAAAACGCAAACAGTATTTTCAATGCAAGTGGTTTTATTCTATGCATTTCAAAGGGTATTCTTTACTTCTTTTGGTCCATCTCTGGTATATTTCTAATGTGCACTGTTCTTGATCAAGCTGCATATAAATGTTTACGTGTGGCTTGATCAAGTGCAGCTGTTAAGTGCATACTACAAATGTACCAGAGATGGACCAAAAGAAGTACGGAATATACTTTAAAGCACATAGTCCCAGGGATACTACACACTCTGGTCTGGGTGCAGTACCCCTCCATGGCGCACCGGCCAGTGGGGCGCCACATTCCCCCTTGGTCAAGTTCACTCGTCTGCGAGTGACCTGACCCATACCTTTCATTTTAGTCCTGTTTGGTCAGTTTTATTCAATAGAGATAGAGATATGCATATGACCCTCCCCAGGGAGGCATTTTTCTTGTAACAGTACTGAGTCAATGAGACCAAAACATTTTAACGATTTATATACAACAGAGCTAATGGGTCAGGTTCACACATACAGTTCCGGTGGTAATTATGTTGCACTGGTTCGTTAGTGTCCATGTCACCACCAACTGTTAAAAGGCATATATTCATATTATACTGAGTTCTTGGGCTTAATGGGGGTAGTCCAGCAAGTCTCAACCACATATAAATAAGTCACTTACGGTTTTCTATGCAGCACCCATTTTAACTATTTACAAGCCGGGTTGGACAATTAGTCTTTGCTTTTATATACACGTAGAGCATACCAGTCCTTAGGCTCTAAGTGTCTTTCGTAGTCCACCCGGTCATGCCGGTAGAGGTCCTGATCCGGGTGACCCTTGGGGAGGTGAGCTTCCACGTCACAACGGCTCACAAATACTTCCTCCCGTAGGCCCGGTTCTCGGATGAACCCCCACCCGTTGTCCAGGTTGAACGCCATCACCATACCTGACTTTCTCTCCTTAGGTGGTCTTGGCGGCAACCCTTGGGCTCGGGCGTTCTCCAGCAAGTTTTCTTGCTCCCCGGCCACTCGGCGCTGCCGATCTTCTTGGTTGACCCAATACTGCTGCGCTGCTAGCTCGGCTTGTTCCTGAACCGGGACAGGGGCACTCTCCTGCACCCCAGTGATGGCAGCAACAACGACTCTGCCAACCTGTAAGTGCTGGTGACTGTCCCACCAGAAGATGCGGGGCCCAGATGCCCCAACTTCGTCATCACTGCTGTCCTGGTCGTCCTCTCCGGGTCCCTCCCTCTCGGAGCCTGACTGGCTGGATGGCTCCTCAAGTACTGTCTCCACCACCACGTTGGGTTCTCTCTTGGGCACCTCCGGGACATCAGGCTCAGCTGCCTCCTCCGGGTGCTTGCTGTCATCTGTAGCTGGCTCAGGATTGTCTGGCACCGAGGGCCCGGATGCCCCGACTTCTGCATCGACGATGGATTTCAGTCTTTCCTCCGGGAGGACTGGCTGTGAGTCTGGTCTCGGGACCTCCTCGGTGGTCTTAGGCTCACCCGGGGTCAGGCATCTTGATTGCGCCTCTGGTTCTGGCCCGTTAGCTCCCTGCTGCTCCACCAGCCAGGACAGCTCGGACCAGGTGTTGGCGCACCACCTCCTGAAGGTCCAGACCAGTGTCTCATTCAACTGGACCCTCAAGTCCCAAAAGGCAGTGTCCCCAGCGTGGGTCAACAGGGAAGCTGTCCCCGGGTCTGCGGACTCAGCACGAAGCTCGTCCTCCACCTCCTGCAAGTCTCTGAGCCTCATGGCCGCCATCGTCACCTACCCGTAGACCGCACCCGTCCTTCTTTGTTTGTCTACTGCCTCACCCTTCCTTTTTGTATCTTCCGGCAAGGGTACTTTGATCTTTGGATGAGGGGCCGAGGCACGCTCCTGGGACAGCACATGGTTCTAAGTCTCTGACCCCTCCATTTTGGAGTCCATTTTGTAAAGTCTTTTTAACACAAAGTCCAAGGCGCACAGTACCCGGTTTTAACGGGCACGGGATCCTGTTCGTAATGCCAAAAGCTGACCCACCCCAGGGCCTTGCGGTACCCAGTCCCGGATGTTGTAGTTGGGGATGTCACGGGTGGCTTGCCCGAGCCTGTGGCCCTGGTGGTCTCTAAAAAGGGGAAAAATAAAAGTCTTCGTGATGCCATCTACGGTGATCGGTAATGATAGTGGCACTTCTTCACACCTCCGGGGATGATGGATGGGGCAGCTAGATGGTGACGCTCCCTGTAGGTGGCGCGGGATCCCCGTTGCAGAGATGGATGGTGAATATGGGATTTTGACACCACAAAGCAGTCCCTCAGGTGACGTTGACACCACACACTGCTCATGTTCTGCACGGGTTTTACTGGTGACTAGGCCATAAACAGTCCTTTACAGTCATCGGGTTAAACTGGCCTGGGTAGTCACTAGGGGTTAGGGAGTTACTTGGGACCCTCTTTGATATACCGTTCAATTCCTTTCATCTGTCCTTAATGTCGCCTCTCTCTCCTTCACTTCCTTGGCGCTTCTGACATAGTAACATAGTAACATAGTAACATAGTTTTTAAGGTTGAAGGAAGACTTTAAGTCCATCTAGTTCAACCCATAGCCTAACATGTTGATCCAGAGGAAGGCAAAAAAAACCCCATGTGGCAACACTAATCTCCACATTGGGGGAAAAAATTCCTTCCTGACTCCAGATACGGCAATCAGACTAATTCCCTGGATCAACGCCCTATCAAAGAATCTAGTATATCGCTGGTCCCCACGAATCTCTTTTTGAGAGACTTGACTCGGGTCTCCGGATCCTATACGGGTACCTTTGTGGAGTATGTCAGGTGTGGCGGCGACTTCTGGAGAAGTCCGCGGTCTGCAGTTCAGCGGCTCGGGGATGGACACCCGCACCACTCTTGGAGCTGATCCTCCAGTTGTGGACTGGGTTCTCTTCCGGCCAGTGGATGTACTTGTCCGAATTCGGGTGCACCTCAACACCCTAGGGTCCCCCCTTCTGTCAGAGCCACCTCTCCTGAGGTGCCCTCCACTGTGCTATTCGCAGGGTTCCCCTCCAACGGCTTTCTCCTCACTCACTTTCCCGCTGTCCACTATACCCCCCTAAGCACCTCTCACCCGGACCGGTTTCCTAGCAACAGATTAACCTATTGGTCCCCTGGCCTAAGGTTTGTAGATGCGTGTGGTGAGGGTCCCTGATTGACATCCCAGTCTCCTGGTCACAGGAATACTACACACTCTGGTCTGGGTGCAGTAACCCTCTGTGGCACACCGACCAGTGGGGCGCCACACATAATTGAAAGAAAAAATTATCCAATAACAAAAAACCTGATTTAAATAATCTTTTTTTGATGCACATTCTTTTTGTCTGGCAACTTATTTGAGGATTATACTTGCAGGAGAGACAAGAATCATCACCAGAATACAATTTCAGCAAGAAACATCTTCTTGGCACCTAAGTATGGCTTTTTTGTCTGATATAGGGGACTCCAGCACCCAGAAATGTGCTGAGTTCTGTGATGATTCTGACCAGGGCTGGCGTCAGCACCTGGCACAGCTGGGCAAGTGCCTGGTCCCTGGACAAGTGAGGGGGCCCTCAAAGAAGGAGATCTGCTCAGACAGCAGTCTTCTCTCTCTCCTGCTCTGCACAGATCTATGTGATCAGCACAGAGCAGAAGAGGAAGCTTACTGGGGGCTAAACGGAGGCTGCAGGAGCCATGCAGCTGAAGTACCTTTCAGTCATGTGACTGATCACATTACTGAAATGAAGGTCCTGGAAGTTCCTGCAACTGCTGAACTTTGGCAGCCTCCATGCAGTTCCCAGTGGTCCCAGTGGCTCCTATTTCCTGCTCTGCACCGATCAAGACCTGCAAGATGTGGTAATGTATAGTGTGCGTAAGTAAGGCTGCTTTCACATCAGCATTTTTCACTGATTGTGGCAGATGCGGCATATTTACCGCATCTGCCGCCTAATGGTCGCAATTGTGGCACACTTGCGGGAAGCCCCATGCACTGTCTAAGGGGCTGCAGGAGGTATAGTTGTGGTTCCGGCACTTGCGGCAGTGAGAAAAAACGCGGTCAGCAGCATTTTTTATCGCGGCCGCAACTGCCGCAAGTGCCGTAACCTTGGCTATACCACACATGCCGCACCTGCCGCAAGCCCCATAGACAATGCATGGGGCTTGCCGCAAGTGTGCCACAAGTGCAACCGTCAGGCAACCGTTAGGCGGCAGATGCGGTAAATCTGCCGCATCTGCAGCAATCAGCGAAAAACGCTGATGTGAAAGGGACCTAAATGTGTCTATTGCAGAGTTGTGTGTACCTGTATGTGCATGTAGTGTTCTTGTAGCAGAGCTGTGTGTTTGTATGTCCATGTAGCGCATGTAGCAGACTGTATGTGTCCACATGTGTATGTCTATGGGCATATAGCAGAACTGTGGGTGATTAATATATATGTGGAGCCCCTCGGGACGGGGTACTCGGTGCCGGACCGGGGTGCTGCTGGGGGATGTCACGGCGGTCCTGGTCCGGACCGTGTCCCGGGCCCGCACAATAAAATGGGGGGTTATTTACAGGGGATTTGTCACTCGTGACGCCACCCACTATATGCGGCCAGTAATGGGGCCACCGCTGCTGCAGAACCTCCGGGGATGATGGGTTAGCAGCTGGGATGGAATAGTTCCTGTGGGCAGAACTGGGTTCCCCGGGGCAGTGGTAGAGGTAGTTAAAGTCTGTGAGGATGTTATTGATGCTGCAGGAGAGTAGGGGTAGCAATAGAGATGATAAGAGTAGAGGCAATAGCAGTCTATGAGGGCAAGTGGGGCTTCAGCATAAGGATGACACACACTCACGGTTTCTGTTGTTCTTCAAGTCTTTACTGGCAGATGGTATTACACAGTATTGTCCACGGAGTCTGTACCAGGTTACTCTCACCCTGACCGGGTCCTTGGCTTCCTACTTAAACGCTGTGTGTGGACCTGCTGCTGCTTGTAGCTGTACTGCTGGCCCTGTCTCTGCTCACGGGTACCAATATGCTGGGCAACTTGAGTCCTCTGTGTCACTGACTCCTTCGTGTTGCTTTGCTATGGTGTGGTGAAGATGGTGGACCTTCACTATGCCGGTGTTTACTGTCCTGTCTGTCTCAGGCACAGCCTCGGATCCGGTATCCGTCTTAAGCGCCTCCCCGGGATCAAGCTTTTGGGGTAACTCCTTATCCCGGGTATGTTCCTCTGTTAATCTGTCTCCTTTCCTCAGACCTCTCAGGACCTCCACTTCTACTTGGCTCTGCTCCTGCTCCAGACTAGACTAAACTGCAGACTCACTAACTGTCACTCTTGTTTTGTGGTAAACAACTTTAGCTCCTCCTACTAGTGCAGGTGCCAGCTAAGCTCCTCCCACTTTCTAGTGTAGTGTTGTGTGGGGATTAAACCTGTGTTGTTTCTGTGGCATATTAACCCTTGGGGTGCCACATTCCCCCTTAGTTAAAGACAGTACTCCGGGACTGTGGAACAATAAAGAATAAACAATTAAGGGCCCTTTCACATCAGCGTTTTTTGAAATTTGCGGTTTTTTTCGCTGCCGCACCTGCCGCAAGTGCAAAACCGCACTTGCCGCACCTGCCGCAAGTACGCCTATACTTTGCATTGCGTTTACCGCAACCGCGCAGCAAGTGGAGCCGGTATGCGGTAATTGCGGCAGATGCGGTTTTTTCACCGCATCTGCCGCAAATTTCAAAAAACGCTGATGTGAAAGGGCCCTAATACAATTAATATTTACAAAGACTTAAAAGTAAAATCACAAAAATCACTAAAGTTTAAAAACAGTCCAAAAATTCAAAAAGCAGTCTTTCCGGGGGTTTAGTCTCTTGCCTCCGGGCTGATGAATATTTATACAAGAAAGTTTATACCACAACCAGTCCGTGGTAGTATGGTCCATAAAAAAATAAAATAAAAGGAAAAAGTTTGAAGAATATGCAAGAAGTTCATACAGGATAGTCTCTGTAGGTACTGGGCTTTTTTAACGTTGCATTAACTATGTACATTTGTTTACCGGGTTCAATTTATATTAACACAAACATATTTATATTTTACAGTTAACTTGACCTTTTAATCCCTGTACCTAGCTGGTAACTGACCTCTGGTACTACGCTCGGATCTGCGTAAAACGGGTGTACTACTTGCATGTAGCCCATTGGTGCTGGTAGGCATGTACCTATTTGTAGTGTTTGGTACTATGTTAGATGAAGATCTGACTGTAGGACTGGCAAGCTCACTGGGACCAGGAATTTGTTCTTCCTCTAATGGTTCTACTTCCAGTTCTTCAGGTCTTGGGACTTCTTCAGGTAACACGGGTTCTGGTGTTGGTTCCACCATTGAAGGGAATGCAATCATTGGTACGACAACTGCTCCATGGTAATTTGGCCATGTTTTAGGAAAATCTCCTAGTACCGTGTGGAATACTTCTTCTTTCTTTTCTTTAATAGGTTGGACCTGTACGGGTTCTCTTACTTCAGGTGTCTTCAGTGTTTCAGGACACAATTTTAGCTGATCACGAGATACGACTTGTGAAGTTCTTCCTTCATCTTTGCTTATCAAACAGGTTTTAACATTGTCTAGGTTAGATGGTAAGACTGTGTATGGGACGGTTTCCCACTGATTATCCAGTTTGTCAGTACGTCTCTTTCTCTTGAGAACTTGATCACCTTCTTGTAATGGCATTGCGTGAGCATGTTTGTTAAAAGTTTTCTCTTGTCTTACTCTTGCTTGTTGTAGGTTTCTTTCTACGCACTCTTGCACTTGTTGATACTGTTTCTGACGTTTGGTATCCCAATCTGTTTCTTCTTCTATTTCTGTATCTGGTTTTTCAATTCCCATTTCTAGATCAATTGGTAGCTTACCGGGTCTTGCACGCATAAGATAAGCTGGAGTGCAGTTTGTAGAACTCACAGGAACATGGTTGTATAAGTCTACCAAATCAGGTAATTTATCTGGCCACTGGTTTCTTTCTGATTCTGGTAAGGTCTTTAACAGTTCAATTATGATATGATTCATTTTCTCGCATAGACCATTTGTTTGAGGATGATACGTTGTTGTGCGAATCTTCTTACAACCGTACATATCGCAGAATTCCTTAAATAGTTCTGATTCAAAAGCTGGACCTTGGTCTGCAAGGACTTGTTCTTGGTAACCATGTGGTCTACAGAAATGCGTCTGGAATGCTTTTGCTGCCGTCTTCGCTGTCAGATCTTTAACTGGTACCACCACTAAGAAGCGTGAGTAATGGTCCACGATGGTTAAGACATAAACATAGCCTGACCGGCTTGGTGACAACTTGACGTGATCTAATGCGACTAGCTTGAGTGGCTGCTTGGTTACTATTGGTTGAAGCGGAGCTTTCTGTAGATCTTTCCTTCTGAGGTTGCATGCGGCACATCTTCTGCACCATATTTCAATGGATTTTCTCATGCCAACCCAATAGAATCTGTCTCTTAGGATTGCTTCTAACTTCTTCCATCCGAAATGACCTGCACTGTCATGGTACGCTCTTAAGACCATTTGGATGTCTTGCTTGGGCACGATTATCTGCCAGACCAGTTCATGCGTCTTGGGATTGGTAAATCGTCTACAGAGCTTCCCTTGGTTCAGAAACAACTTGCCTCTCTCTTTCCAGAGCTGTATGGTCTCAGCTGGGGCATTCTGATCCGGGTATGCACCTTGTCGCGTAAGCAGTTCTTTCACTAGCTTCACAGCTGGATCAGTATCTTGGGTTTTGGCCCATTCATAGTGTCTTAACGGGTTAAAGTTTACTTCTTGTTCTCTTTGGTAGATGCCGGGTTGATAATCTTCTACCTTTGAACGATGAAAGGCCGGTAGTTCAATCTCTTCCAACTCTTCCGGTTCCTCTTCCACGTCTTTCAGGTGTGGCATCCGGGATAAGGCATCTGCGTTCCCGTTCTTGCGGCCTGCTCTGTATTTGATGACAAAGTTGTAATTAGATAGCCGGGCTATCCATCGCTGCTCCAGAGCTCCTAATTTTGCTGTGTCCAGGTGAGTTATCCGTGTAGATGGTGAATTCTGCACCTGCCAAGTAATGTTTAAAGCGTTCTGTTACAGCCCAAACTACTGCCAGTAGCTCTAACTTGAAGGAGCTGTAGTTCTCGGGGTTTCGTTCTGTAGGCCGGAGCTTCCTACTTGCAAAGGCAATAACTCTCTCTTTGCCTCCTTGCATCTGTGACAATACTGTTCCCAGTCCCACGTTGCTGGCATCCGTATAAAGAATGAATGGTTGATGGTAATCAGGGTATGCCAGGATCTCTTCTCCCGTCAGTGCACTTTTTAGCTTATTGAAAGAATCTTCTCTCTCCTCATCCACCGTGTCAGGAGATTATAGTTTGAAGTCTTCTTTGATCGTCCTACCAGAATGTCTTGCAGAGGAGCTGCGAGCTTCATGAATCCTCTGATAAACCTTCTATAATAGCCTACCAGGCCCAGGAATTGCCTCACTTCTTTCACGTTCGTAGGTCTTGGCCAATCCCTTATCACTATGACTTTATCAGGATCCGGTGCTACTCCCTCTGAACTCACGACATGTCCCAGGTACTGTACCTTTGGTTTGAGAAGGTGACACTTGGATGGCTTGATTTTCATGCCATATTTGGACAAAGCTTCGAACACTTCCGCTAGGTCTTGTAGATGTTGCTCATACGTCTTCGAGTAGACTATGACGTCATCTAGGTACAGGAGGACAGTTTCAAAGTTCTTGTGCCCGAGGCAGCTCTCCATCAGACGTTGGAAGGTCCCGGGTGCGTTGCAGAGTCCGAACGGCATACAATTGAACTCACAGAGGCCCATCGGCGTAGTAAACGCTGTCTTCTCCTTGTCGGCCTCGGCCACAGGAACCTGCCAGTACCCACTAGTCAGATCAAGGGTGGAAAAGTAGTTAGCAGATTTTAATGCAGCTAATGACTCCTCAATCCTAGGTAATGGGTATGCGTCCTTATGTGTGATGCGATTAATCTGCCGTAATCTACGCACATTCTCATGGTCCCATCCTTCTTTTTAACTAACACTAGAGGTGCTGCCCAGGGGCTACAACTGTCTCTTATTACCCCTGCAGATTTCATCTCTCTGAGCATGTCTTTGGTGGTTTGGTAGTGAGCTGGTGGTAAGGGTCTATACCTTTCTTTTATAGGCTGATGGTCACCTGTGGGTATAGTGTGCTCTACCCCTTTGATTTGCCCAAAGTCTAACGGGTGTTTACTGAATATCTGTTCGTATTCCTTCACTACCCAGTATACTCCATGCTTATGACGGGAGGTGTAGAACTGGTACCTACATGCAACTTTTGGCACCAATCCTCCAGCTTCTCCTCTGAGCCATTGTCATCCGCCTGACATGACGGGTTCAAGGGCTCGGCGGCTGTGATGTTAATATTATCAACCGTGTACAACTTAGCCATGGTAGCATACTTAGGTAATGTGACCTCATCATCTCCGCAGTTCAATAGGCGTAATGGCACTCTTCCCCTGTGTACGTCAACTAATCCTCTAGCAGTGAGTATGGTGGGTCTGCTATCTGAGTACACGGGTTCTACCAGGGCCTGATAGTCTTGCCCTGTAATGCCTATTGCGGCTCTGCACCATACCAACATTTCAGTTTTGGGAGGAATTACAATGGGTATTGGGTCACTTACTCGTACACTGCCGATCTCACCTCCGGAGATTTCTACCTGTTGCTTCAACATCAGGGCTTTGATCTCTTTGTGCAAAAGCCTCTGTTGTCCTGTTCCGGCAGTCTCGGCGATTTGCTGCAAAACACTTAACACTTCGGAAAAACATTTCTCAATGACATTCATTCCTATCAGCATCACGGGTTCACGGTCTCGCCGGTTAACATCTACGATTATAATACCCTGATTCTGCAATTCTACCTTCCCAACCTGAATATTCATCTCTCTAAATCCAACCTTTGGTATTACCAGTCCATTACCAGCCCATATATCAAAGTTAAAGCCATCTGGCGCATTAGTAATGTCTGAATCAGCCCAGTACCTTTTATATAGAACATGCGGGATAGATGTTATTTGGGATCCAGTATCCAGCAAGGCACTAAAGGGGATGCCGTTCAACACAATAGGGATCACCGGTTTTCCTCCCACGAATCTGTCATACTAGGCTGAGGGGCCTCGAGTGTTCATTCCTGGGGAGCGGCCGCGCTGCCCAGGGAATTGTCGTTTAAAGGACACTCACGAGCAAGATGGCCTGGTTCCTGGCAACGACGGCAAATGGGCTATCTGGTTGATAGCGATCGCTGGGTCGTCCTCTTGCTGCTGGGTATTTTCTGGGCCTCGTCCACGGAACATCCTCTTTGCTGGTCGCCGACTCAATCTTGGGTGCAGGCTTTGACTCTCGCAGTTCCTTGATGACCTTGGCCATGGAGATCACGGTGTCTGTCAGGGCATCTAGCTTTTGATTGAGGGCTGCATTTGAGATATATTCCCCGGCCTCAGCAGCAGTCGCTGACAGCAGATGTCGCTGGCGCTGCCGACTGCTGAGGTGCCGCTGCAATGTCCAGAACAGTGGGTAGCTCCCGTGGCTCTTCCAGCTGCTGCAAACGGATAGCTCTATCTTTCAGCTCAGTAAATGTCATGTCAGGGTTCTGCAGCAGTATCATGCTTAACTGTCCTCGATGGGAAGGGGAATGGAGGCCCTCTATGAATTGGTCAAATAGCATTTTATCAGCTCCCGGGGCTAAAGCAGGTTCTGCCAGTTTAAGGGCTCTGAGTGCTTCCTGCAGGTTCAAGTCAAAGTCTCTAGCACTCTGTTTAGGTTTCTGGTGGCATGCAAAGAACCTCATCTTAGCCCGAGTATCAACAGCAGATTCAAACGGTGCTTTTAGTCTAGCTGCTAGATGCTCTACAGTGTCCTTATCTGTGTCCAGCCAGGACGCAGCCTCACGCCGTGCATTGCCTGTTAATTGTCCCATTATCATTCCTACACGCTGGGCTTCAGTGAGGGGGTACATCACATAATACTCTTTTATCTTTTGCATAAAGTCAGTTAAAGTATTAGGCTCACCGGAGTATTGGGGCAGCCACATTGCCCCTGGAGTATACGGTATCAGGAACGGCATTATTGGTGCTGTTCCTTGCGCCGCTGCACCGCCGGGTACTATCGCTGGGTCCGGCGCTGCAGCTCCACCGGCTGCTCCATCTCCGCCTTGTGCATTGGGCTGCGACATCTTGGGCCCCCTTAGTTAAGGTCCGCCCTCCGTCTTCCGCTTCCGTCCGGATGTCTAACAAAGGTTCCGCTGCGCACCAGGGATTCTCTTCCCTTCCGGATGACGTCAGAGCGGTGAGCGGTTTCTCTTCCCGCGCGTCGCGTGCTCTGCAATGGCGGATTTTGAAATTTTCAATCTCTGTGGCGCAGTTACAATTCAGCTTGCGCACGCCCAGCAATGGCGGCAGATCCAAAACAGTCACTAATCACGGCACACAATGCCCGGTACCGGGCACGGTAGATCCTGTTCGTGACGCCAGGATGTGGAGCCCCTCGGGACGGGGTACTCGGTGCCGGACCGGGGTGCTGCTGGGGGATGTCACGGCGGTCCTGGTCCGGACCGTGTCCCGGGCCCGCACAATAAAATGGGGGGTTATTTACAGGGGATTTGTCACTCGTGACGCCACCCACTATATGCGGCCAGTAATGGGGCCACCGCTGCTGCAGAACCTCCGGGGATGATGGGTTAGCAGCTGGGATGGAATAGTTCCTGTGGGCAGAACTGGGTTCCCCGGGGCAGTGATAGAGGTAGTTAAAGTCTGTGAGGATGTTATTGATGCTGCAGGAGAGTAGGGGTAGCAATAGAGATGATAAGAGTAGAGGCAATAGCAGTCTATGAGGGCAAGTGGAGCTTCAGCATAAGGATGACACACACTCACGGTTTCTGTTGTTCTTCAAGTCTTTACTGGCAGATGGTATTACACAGTATTGTCCACGGAGTCTGTACCAGGTTACTCTCACCCTGACCGGGTCCTTGGCTTCCTACTTCAACGCTGTGTGTGGCCCTGCTGCTGCTTGTAGCTGTACTGCTGGCCCTGTCTCTGCTCATGGGTACCAATATGCTGGGCAACTTGAGTCCTCTGTGTCACTGACTCCTTCGTGTTGCTTTGCTATGGTGTGGTGAAGATGGTGGACCTTCACTATGCCAGTGTTTACTGTCCTGTCTGTCTCAGGCACAGCCTCGGATCCGGTATCCGTCTTAAGCGCCTCCCCGGGATCAAGCTTTTGGGGTAACTCCTTATCCCGGGTATGTTCCTCTGTTACTCTGTCTCCTTTCCTCAGACCTCTCAGGACCTCCACTCACACTTGGCTCTGCTCCTGCTCCAGACTCTCACTAAACTCTCCTCTGAACTAACTGTCACTTCTGCTCTGAGGTAAACAACTTAGCTCCTCCCACTAGTGCAGGTGCCAGCTAAGCTCCTCCCACTTTCTAGTGTAGTGTTGTGTGGGGATTAAACCTGTGTTGTTTCTGTGGCATATTAACCCTTGGGGTGCCACATATAATTTACAGATACACTAACAATAGATTTATTGCCTATGCACTCTACCATAGTACATTAAAATTAGTTCTAATGACCCTGCCTTTTTACACCGTTAGGGAAGCTTTAATTAATAGGTAGAATGTTTTTCGTATTTTGTTCTGTCTAAACTTGGGATGAGGCTTAAAATGCAGATGTTCAGCAATGGCTAGGGACGGGTTTGTAGTGTTAAAGTAAAGACCACTTTACACGTCACAATATTGTTCCGATATTGCATATGATCTCACGGGAGCGCGCACGTTTTTGGCACTTGTCCAAAATCGCATAGGAGATGTTACACAGGGAGATATCGGCAGGGAACGCAACTACGATGTCGTACGCCCCTCTTGCACACTGCGTCTGAGCAACTCAGGGAACGACCAATTAACATTGGAGTCAATAGGGAAGTTGCGCTCCAAATCGAAGTTGCGCTGTCACACAGCACGATCCTGCCAGATCGTCAAGCCAATATTGCACGGTTGAAGAGCATGCACAATCCACAAACGATATTGAAGTTGCATCGTTTTTGAGTTGCGTTGCCCATTTACACGACACAACTCACCAACGATATCACCTGCAGCGCCCGTACCAAGTGACTTTTTATCGTAGTTGCGTTGCGATATCGTGACATGTAAAGCGGCCTTAACAGTCTTTCACATGGCTCTGATTCTGACCTCACCATGCAATGTATCATATTTGTGACTACCATCTCCTATAAATAAGGCACTAATCATCCAAATTAAAACTGACTCAAGGATTGTCTGCTTGTAGATTAACTACTGTGAAAAGCTATGTGTCAATAACACTTTCTTTCCTTTATTGACAGAGAAATCTCATTCAGCTTCCCAGTTTGCTGCCTCTAATGATGAGATTCAGAACCTGTCTGCACAGCTGTATTTGGATGATGTGAACAGAGCTGGCAATGGTGACATTATTCTGAATCTTCAGCACAAGGCATCCAGTTCCCAGCCTGGCACAGGAACAGACTTTTCCAGCCAAAAGTAAGCCGACTATATGGTGTTAAGTTCTAGCAGTTGGTATGACATACAGTAAGTGAAGAAAATGTCACCAATTTTTTTAGCAAATATATTTCTAAGGCTGGGGTCACACTTGAAATGCAGTAATTTTGGTTATTTTTTACCTGATTCCGTTTTTTAAAATTGCCATTTTTTCATCATTTTAACGCTACCGTAAAAGCATGCGTTAACGGATGGTACCTATATGTACCATCCGTTAACGAATGCATTTCCGCATACGTTTTTGCTACAGCACCCAAAAATGCTGCTAGCAGCATTTATGGATGCTGATGCAAAAAAGCATAGCATTTTTAGCAGTGCACTTTGACACTGCATTTTTGCATTGGAGCCTATGGATCTGTTAACAGATCAGTTTTTCAACATTTTCAACTTGGAAAAACCGATGGTTTTAACGGATCCAGGGCTCAAGTGTGACCCTAGCCTAAGGCTAGGGTCACATTTGCGGTAGCAAATGCTGATCCTGATACAGTTTTGAGCAAGCAAAATGCTCCAAACCGGACCAGGATCCGCAGCCCATAGGCACCCGTTATAAATCTGGCTTGCCTAAATGGCAATGCGGTTACCGCATCCAGATTTGCAGCCTGTGGGAAAAATCCTGCATGCTGCATTTTTCGGAGTGGTTTCCTAACCGCATCAGGAGACCTATAATGGGCTCCTATGGGAGCCCATCCGGCTACCGCAAGGCACATGTGAATGCCTGCGGTAGCCGGATGCTTTGTTCATCCCTGCTGCCGCAGGGATGAACAAAGGGTTAATGTTAGTAATAGATGTGGGCACCATGTCTCCAGGGAGTGCCCACCCTCCCCAGAGACATGGTGACCATATGGGGCAGCATATGAAGGGTTAATTAGGTGTATTACTATATTGCCGGCTATTGTCGACACTTACTATTTTATGAATTAAACCCGGCGGCTCCTCGCTGTGGAGGAGATACAGTACGTAATGTGCGTACTGTATGAGCCACTATCCAGGGTCCTGAAAGCTTTAACATTAGTTAAATGGTGCGCTGCCCATAGAACTAATGTTAAAGCTTTCAGGACCATGGATAGCGGCAGATACATTACGTACTGTATCTCCTCTACAGCGAGGAGCCGCCGGGTTTAATTCATAAAATAGTAAGTGTCGACAATAGTCGGCAATACAGTAATACAGCTAATTAACCCTTCATATGCTGCCCCTTATGGTCACCATGTCTGTAGTGAGGGTGGGCACTCCCTGGAAACATGGTGCCCACATCTATTATTAACAGGGCAGCAGGGATGAACAAAGAATCCGGCAACCGGATTGCACATTATGAGGAATCCGGTTACCGGATCTGGGTTTAAAGACACATTTTGAACACAAAATGTGTCTGAAGATTCATGCGATTACCGCATCCGGATCTGGATGCAGTAATCGCAATGAGCCTCCCAAATATGACCCTAGCCTAAGGGTGCTATTGCAATGAATATCTTACTAGATGTCGGTGGGAAAAAATAAAAATAAAACCATAGATGTCTATAAATTATAGGGAACCTGTCCAACCCCCAGAGCCTATTAAACTAAAAGAGCCACCTTCAGCAACACCTACAGTATGCTTCATTTTGAGAAGGTAAAATCTCATTTTTTGTGGGTATAAAGTGTATACACAAATGCACACACATATACAACTATAGTTTATATCTGTGCTTTTGTGTGACTTAGGCTAGGGTCACACTAAAAAGGCACAATTCGGTAACCGCATTCATTACCGGATGCAGTTTTACCGTGTGCCTTCATACTATCTTTTGATAGTAAAATTGCAACCCTCATTCCAGATCTGGATGCATTAATGCATCTGGTTTTGGAAGGTGGGTTTTTGCAATTTTAAAAACCGCATCCAGATCCTGATCCATTACCGCAAGGTACATTTATGTACCTTGCAGTACCGGATCCGGATTCCATAGACTCCCATTATAAAAAAAACGAGATAGACGCAGCCTGCATGATTTTTCCCGCAGGCTGCAAAACCGGATTCGGTAACCGGATTGCAAATAGTGCAATCCGGTTTTTCTATTGCAGCCTGCGGCTGCGAATCCGGATGCGGTTTTGAGTATTTTTACTGCTCAAAACCGGATCAGGATCTGCAAGCCCAACCGCAGATGTGACCCTAGTCTTAGGGTGATTTCACACTGGCGTTTGCATGTGTTGCGTCGGCATGCGTCCCAGTGTGGCCGCCTATGGATCTGCACTGCATCCCTATGTTTAACATGATGGATGCATTGGCATCTGGACACATGCGTTTGTATCAGCTTTGCATGAGTTTTTGTCCTGATACGTCCTGTGTTTTCTTTTAGAAATGACATTTTCAATAGGGATTTCTAGTATCATTCTTCCGGATATTTTATCCAAAAACTTTTACTTGTATTTCCATTTTCCAATGGACATGGAGTCGTGTGAGGGCTTGTTTTCCGCTCCCCGAGACAATATTTTTATTTATATCACTTTGGGGGAAGATACGATATTTTGATCGCCATTTTTTACTTTTTTATTGTGTTGTTGCAGCAGACAAACCCTGTAATTTAGTGTTTTTGATTTTTTTTATCGTTAAGCTGTTTACTACCAGCTTAATTTATTTTATAGTGTGGCGGATCAGACTTTTACAAATGCAGCAATACCAACTATGTGCATTGTTTAAACAAATTTATTTCCTAAGTTTTAATAGGTAAAAATGGTGTGATCTGAATTGTGAAGCGCTGCGGAATGTGTTTGCTCAATATAAATAAAGATTATTATTATTTGAACTTTTGTACTTTTCATATTTTTTCATATTCTTTAAAATGTTTTTTAATATTTTACTGTATTTGTGAGTCACCTTAGGGGACTTGAAACTGCGATCATCATGGTCTCCTAAGAATGCAAGCCACGGGCTAGATTTTATAGACCATTATGCTGTCATTCCTCAGCAGACCTCTGGCTGTCATAGCAATCAGGGCTGGCTCCAGATTTTTGTGGGCCCTGGGTGAAAGAGTCTCAGTGGACCCCTTTAACACATACTGGCTGTATATATATATATAAAATATAAAGGCTGCAAACCGTATTATATATATATTGTAAGGTATGTCGGCGCTATGCCACGTGGCCGACATGACTCACATGGCCTGCTGCAATCGGGTTGATTGCTGGATCTAGCAGTACACACAGGGTTAAGTGGTAGTTTACTCTGTAGTGGTACAGAAGGGGTTAACAGCAGCAAGATCTGTGTATAAGTGTGTGCTGATTGAAAGCACTACATTGCAAGTGTGAGAGGCATCCAGGATAAGCTGCCTGGTGCTGTGTAAGGAGAAACAGGAGATGGGAATCAGTACAGCCTGAACCTCTGAGATGTGAGGACGTGGGTCCGAGGCGTTCCATCCCTTTGGGACGTGAGGGAAGCCTGCCATTCTCCATGAGGGAGGCAACTGTCCCTCCGATGCTTGTGTGCGAGCCAGTGGCCAGGAACGGGCTGTGATGGCTCCTGGAGTTGGGGAACCGTAGCTGACTCTGGAGGGTGCTTGTTCAGACGTGGGGTGAAACACGTGCTGGAGGAGACCTTGGGGGGACGCCTGGTGTACCTGGTAACTCAGGTTGCTAAACCTGGTTCTGTGCCCGGTAAGGATATAGTCCAAGGTTGTTATGTGGACTAAGTGTGCTACGTATATGTGTGCCAGGCGGCATAGCCGCCATGTTGTGTTTATGTATATAGCCCTATGGGAGGCGAATATGTGATGTGTTGATGTATAGCCCTACAGGAGGTGAATATGTGTGCCAGGCGGGCAACACCGGCATTGGGTCTGTCTGAAGGACCCATTGAAGAGTGAGTGTATCATCGGGGTGTATATAAATTCACCCTGGATGATAAAAATAGATGTGTGATGTAACATGGGACTCATGATGGCAGATGCAGAAAGGTCAGGCATGAGGAGTCCACGAGGGTTGATTCTCCCTAGAATAGGTGGAGGATTCCTGTATGAGGTTGAAGATCCCTGTAGGAGGTAGATTCTCCCTGGAATAGGATGGGGAATGAGCCCTGTCAGAAGGCCAGGAGGCCGTAACCGCCATTGGGACCGAACCTAGGTCATGTTATGGTCCCGTTGACTTCTAAAGTGTATAGTGTATATAACGTGTAATGTGATATGTGAATGTCCTGCAATGTAATGATGTGAATATTATGTGAAATGTAAAAAGGGTATTGTGTGTGTGACCAGTGGTTTATGCAGCTCAATAAACTACTGCAATTATGTTATATGTTAAAAATCATGGTTGTGGGTGTTTCCCCGATGCCAAGCGGGTTCCCCAGGGGGCGCTACCTCACATAATAAATGAAAAAAAATATATATATACATATATATATATATATATATATATATATATATATATATATATATATATGATACCTCTTGTGCACTATCTCTCCCCATGTGCTGTCTCTCCCCGATCTGTGCCTGTCTTCTACCCCGCGTCTGTCTCTCCCCTGTATGACATCTCTCCCCCTGTGTGCTGTCTCCTGTCTCTGTGCCTGTCTCCCCGTGGGATGTTTCTCCCCTCTCTGTGTCTGTCTCCCCCTTGTACACTGTCTTTCCCCCCACCCCCGCGTCCCATCTGCTTCTTTCCTGTGCACTAGCTCGCTCTCTTTTCCTCTCTCTTTCAGAAACATTAATTTGGTAGAGTCTGGAACAAAAATGAAAGCAAAAAACACACCTTTTCCACAGCAAAAAAAAGTTGGCACAGCCATTTTTCTGCTCTAGTGACAGCAAAGCACACTGGATGGCACAGCACAGACAGCATAGCCCACTGACGTCACAGCATAGTAACAGCAAAGCACACCGAATGGCAGAGAACAGACAACAGAGCCCACTGACAGCATAAGACAGTGACAGCAAAGCGCACTGGATGGCAGAGCACAGACAGCAGAGCTCACTGATGGCAGAACCCATGGACAGCAGAGCACACCGGACTGCAGAGCATTGACAATAGAGCCCGCCGGCGGTAGCAGAGTCCTCCAGTCTAAACCTGTACTAAGCACAATGCAGCAGCCAGTGCACAGAGCAGGGTCCGTGGGGTGCAATGCTCTGCAGCCCCTGCCCATCACATGCACACAACTGCAGCAGAATAGCCAATCACTGGGCACATTACATGATTTACAGAGCACTGGGCACACATGATCTGCAGTGCACTGGGCACACATGATCTGCAGACCATGGGGCACATTACATGGTCTGCAGTGCATGATGTACTGGACATGATCTGCATAGCACTGTGCACTCATGATCTGCTGAGCACTGTGCACTCATGATCTGCAGAGCACTGTGCACGCATGATCAGCAGAGCACTGGACACATTACATGATCTGCAGAGCTCTGGACATATTACATGGTCAGCAGAGCACTGTGCACGCATGATCTTCAGAGCACTGGACACGCATGATCTGCAGAGCACTGGACACGCATGATTTGCAGAGCACTGGCACATGATCCTCAGAGCCCTGTGCACTAAGGATCTTCAGAGCACTGGACATACATGAACTGCAGAACACTGGACACATGTGTGGCGCCCCACCGGGCAGGCTGCCACCAGAGGTACTGCACTCCTCCATCAGGGAAAGTTGTGCTCTGCTCACCAGGTGCTGGGATGGTTCAGTTGAGCTTCACACACACACACAACACTTAGGACCCCAGGACGGCGGATGGACGAGGTGGGATGACCCAAGCGTAGCCGGGAGGCAAAGGAGGAGTAGGAAGAAGTAGAAGTCAGGAAAAGCAAGGAGAACTGAATTAGAGGAAAAGGGTGAAGGAGGAGGAGGTGTTAGCTCCCGCGGGCTGGAGCACAGTCACGCTCACCCCGGGAGGGAACGACCGACGGGTGTTGAGGAAGAAGAGACCTTTCGGGGTACAGAATGAGACGTAGATGCCCGTACGCCCATATCTGGTGAGAGAACTGAGGGCTGGTGGATGACACAGGGAACTGGCGCGGATGCTGTAGACCTGAACCGTTGAAACCAGAGGCCCCGAGTTCCTAATGGGAGCTGCGGCCGAACACCCGGCACAGAGGAGCCTCTAAAAAAAGAAGTTAAGGTCTTGCTTGTTTGTGAGTCAGCCAGGGTAGGGTACTCGGATACCAGGGTGAATGGGTGGCTGTAACGGGGATCACGGGTGGTTGATTTCCTGTTTCTGTGCCCTAACCCTCGATGAAAGGTGATGATGGTGAAAATGTTGGCGTGACGCCATCTGTGGTACCTGGTAAGTTAGACACCAGCGCTGCAGGCCGGCCACTGAGGTGATGTGATGCAGCTTGGGTGTTACAGCTCCACTAGATGGAGCTTTACCTCAGGGCAGGGAGGGTGGATGAGGAGAGTCGTTGTTCTTACCCCTCTTAGCAATGCAGAAGCCCTCTGGACGCCGGCGGGAAGGAGGACAGACACTGATTCAACTCAAGAAGTCCTTTACTGGTACCGGGCAGATGTTATAGTACACAGTCGGTTTACAGGCACAGCCTGGTTGAATGGAGGTGTAGCCACAGGTTTCGGGTTGCCTTATAGAGTCCGTTGGTGTACCTTCCTTTATGGGTTTCGGGGTCCCAGTCTTTCCTTACAGTGTCCTTAACCACCTTTGCAGAGCTCCTCGCCAGTCCCCTGGTATGTTACTGGTAGACACGGCTTGTTCCTTACCGGTACGGACGGGAGTGACAACAAACAGGTCCTCCTGCCACCAGAATTTGGCCCGTTATCTAGAGTGTCCTGGACCTGTTTTGGGTCTGAGGTGGAGGTACGTCTTTGTGGCACTACGGCTTCCTTATTCCGGTCCCGCAGTCATACGGTTTGCAGTGATGGATAGACTGCTCACTGCTTCGGCTCCGGTATGCCGGTTGTTGTCCCCAGACGTTTCCAGCCGGCTCCAACCGGTCCTGGATCGTCTTCTTCTGTCCTGGGTCATCCTCTTGAAGATGGGTGCCCTCCTGTCAGAGATGCTGTCAGGCGCATCCTCTCTGGCTGCCTTCTCAGCACTAACTCCCTAAATTCTTTCACAAGTCTCCCGCTCTAACCTAGGCTCCACCCGCTTTGGGACATATTGAATAATCAGTCCCCTACTCTAAGGTGGCCTAGTGTTGTGTGTGAAAGACAGACTCTATAAAGGAGAACCCCAAACCCGTAACTACGGAGGCACTACACCTGCTGTTTGGGGTGCAGTACCTCCCTGTTGCGCTTAGCCATAGGGGCGCCACATTTGTAGGTGACCAAATAGTTATTTTCCACCAAAATTTGAAAAAAAAACTCCTTCCATTTTCAGATGAGATATGGATGTTTCCAGGATTTATTTTTACATTTTGTCTCTCATAGTTGAGGTCTACCTATGATGTCAATTACAGGCAACTCTTATTTTTCAGTGGGAGAACTTGCACAAATGGTGGCTGACTAAATACTTTTTTCCCCACTGTATATGTAGAAATTAAATGCTATATTATGGCTGCATATAGGATGAGATTTTTTTGTGTACCTGTAGGCATAAATGGGCGAATCTTATCCAACAGATGCGGATTTAGTCCTTGAATAAAAATTCGTTCTCTGTATTGCCTCATTGAATGACATGCATCTAGAGTGGAAGAGTCCAGGAATCATCAATCGATAAAATGCGGTTTATTATATCCAGTTTGAAGCTATTTAGCTTATTACTCATATCCTGAGGAAGAAGCTGGATAATTTTGAAATGTGTTAGAATAAACCGCATTTTATCTATTGAAGTTTCCTGGACACTTCCATCCTGAAATCTTCAAGATCAGCACAGGAAATGGTGTTTCTCCTTCCGCTATTGCTTGTACCAAGTGTGAAAACGCGGATCTGCAGCAGCAATATCTCCTTCACTTGTATATTGTTGTGTGTCTACTACAACAAGTGGTGAGCGCAGTGTCTCTTTGCCTGTACAACTTCTCATCAGATAGGACTCGTTTGGCGCCTTTATTTTCTATACGTATGCTGCCTGTTTTTTCACAAACCACTCAAATCGATAATACACTTGTGTGAACCTAATAATGTAATTAAATATGAGTCAGAGCCAGTCTTACTGGCTATGGTCCATGTAGCTCCTTAAACCCCGTAAAGACTGGGAGATATTACTTCTTTGGGATTTCACTTTTTCTTCCTGCTCTTATAATTTTATAATGAATAAAAAAAAGTCTACAACCCCATGTCAACATGCCAGGTTTTTATCACTTAAAAAATCATACCAAGAAGAATAATTTCAGAACTTTTCCCACTTTTATGTCACCTATAGTCTGTACAATTCAATTGAAAAATAAACTGAAATCTTTTCAAGTGTAAAAAGAAAAATAAAGAGCCAATATAATGTAGTTGCATAAATAATAATATAACACCCTTAACCAAACTTTGTTGAAGTACCCTTTAAAGTTATGAAGCATTCAATATTAGGTCTATTAGCCTGTCACATATAGGATTGTCAATCTTTGCACACTTTTCCTTGCAGTAGCACCCCAAATCAGTCAGACTGCTAGGGTATCTCCTATGTACAGTGCTCAATTCATGTCAACCCACAGGTTTGGGCTTTGGCTGAGCATTTCCAAAATCTTGATATTCTGATGAAGCCATTCTTTTGTTGATCTGGAGGTATGTTAAGGGTCATTGTCATTCAAAATGTTATGGTCTGATGAGACCAAGGTTAAATGTTTGGGCCATAATCCCAAAAGAAATGTTTGGTGCAATGCCAACATCAAAGGAACACCAGGCCCACAGTGAAGCATGGTGGTGGAGACAGCATTATACGTTGAAGCTGTTTTTCACCAGTTTAGTCAAAGTGAAGGAAATTATGAACAATTTCAAATATCAGTCAATTTGCATCAAAGCCATTGGGCCTCTGCTGAAGATTAATTTAATCTTTTAGAATCTAAAAGGTGAAATTAATTTTTGCAGAGGCCCAAAGGTTTTGATGCAAATTGACTGATATTTGAAACTGTTCAAAATTTCCTTCACCTTGACTATGCTACCTCACCATGCTTCACTGTGGGTGTGATGTTACTTTGATGTTGGCATTGTACCAAACATTCCTTTTGGAATTATGACCAAAAAGTTCAACCTTGATCTCATTAGACCATGACGTTTTCACGCCTTCTTCTAGCAGAATTGATGTAGGTTTCGGTGAAACATAGAGCGTCTTAAATGTGTTTTGTAACAAGAGGCTATAGTCCTGCAACCCTACATTACAAGCTAGACATAATACGAGAGATTGCTGTCACATGCAGTATGCATCCGTTACTTGCCAGAAATTCATGCAGCTCCTTTAATGTTGCTTTTGACCTTTTGGAATCTCCCTGGATTAATTGGAATGTTTTAATATTTTATCTTTAAAATGATATTTTCCATCCCCAGGCTTTTCAGCTATGTCAATGAAGCCAAACTATTTACTCGTCCAACCTTTGTCCGACTCATTTCTTTGCTGAACAATTATGTTAAGAACACAGGAACTGTGGAAACTGTCAGCAATGAAGAAATCCAAGAACAAGTTGCTTTTATAGATGAAGTGATCCAAACTACTATCATGAAAAAGCTTTCTAATTTCCTTATTTCAAAAGGTAAAACAAATGTAATTACAACCATGAACAACTGAGTATCACTTTATGATAAACTATATCAGAATCATTCTTTTCTACATCTGTATGAATTGTTGTCTTCTCTGTGCATCAATATTTTTTAAGAACTTGGATTTTAAGAATTTGCACCACTGGGTGCCTCGCTTACCAAAAGTTCATGTGGCATCAAAGATCAAGGTGTCCAGCATCTCTTTGATTATAGGTCTGTTAATTGTGGTGGGTAGGGGTACAGTTCAAATTATTCCCTACAAAATTACAGTGATACCTCGGTTTTCATCGACTTTGGTTATCGTCGGTTTCCGTCAAATTTTTCAATGCCAAATCTGTCTCGGTTTTCGACGGTACATCGCTCCTAATTTTGCAATAAAACTGTTATTCCCTTTCCAAAAACTAATATGTGTACTCCTCTCTCCCCTCCTTGGTGTCTTCCATACACCAAAAAGAGCCTTTATAAAACTAAAAAAATATTAAGTGTTTATTTTTTCTTTAGATTAGTCATTCATATTCATTTTACAGTCATTTCTGAGTGTTTCCAGTATGAACCGATATCTTCAATATATGTATCGTGATATATTCACTATAAAATGTGTTTTATTGTAGGTCTTTTTCAATGTCTCGATCGAACCAATTAATTGATTTAACATTGTTTCCTATGTGAATTGTTGCCTTGATTTTCGTTGATTTTGGTTTTCGATGCTAGTTTTCGGATGGATTATCGATGAAAACTGAGGTATAATAATAGTAATAATTTTTATTTATATAGCTCCAACATATTCCGCAGCGCTGTACAATACAAAGTTCATATTTAAACAATCATAAGAAATAATTAGAAAATACAATACAATGCCAAAAACAATACAATACAAAGCATAATATAATACAACAATTAGAGCAAAAAATGGCAGCCCTGCTCATAAGAGCTTACAATCTAACAATGAGGTGGGGGTGACAAGGTACAGGTGCTTATCATGAACATAAAGAGGTATCACTTTATGTAAAAAATTTGGTATTTATTTTTAATCTTTTGGTTGTGTTTATTGGACACATGAATACTATTAAGGAATTTTATTTCATTATCAAATTTTATCCTTTGGCCTAATGTACATAGCAACGCTCTATATTTTTGTCACATAAATCTTTAAAGGGAACCTGTTACCATAATAACCTAAAGCCACCACCTTTAATGGCAACCTTCACACACATCATATGTCAATCATTCTCCATTTTAACACATGGACCACTCCCAAAGGTTTGCGTGAGGGACCAACCAGACCTACCTAACCCTTCCGCTGCTTGTAATACCCAGCCCTGATATGCCTTAATTACTCTTTTAGTACTTAAGTCTACAGTACTAGACCTGCACTAAATAACAGAGAATAACCACCTCTGCTATACAAGCCTTCCATCGTCTATGTATCCAGTTGCCATCTTAAAGGCCACAATGAGATACATTACTATTGTATAGGGAAGCAATAGGTAAAATTAACAATGTATAGGGCCACATTTTTAATGTCCTCCATTGTTGTCCCATACGTTAATATTTTTCTCCGATGTAACACCTCCCATATTGTGACCCCATACATTCATTTTCCCCACTGTGCCCTATGCATTAATAATGTCTTCCACTTTTGCTCCATACACTAAAGATATCCCCCAATTCTGGCCCAAAACTCTAATATAGTCCTACAGTCTGGCCCTCAGACACTTATAATGTTCCCATTCTGACTCCCATAAAAAGTATTAATGTCTACCAAAAAAACTAAATATGCTGCACGGTAAGTAATACTACAGTACACTAATATCTAATACTTATGTTATGCTTTTAAGCACCTATTTATGCCAATTTGTCTGGAAAGAGGTGGCTATTTGGGTTTCACTGTTGCACCCCATTGGGAATATCTCACTTTTTAATATAATAAAAGTTATATTTTAGTGTAGAATCTATTTCTGCTGATTACTGACTGTACTCTGAGAGATCTATATCTGACTAGAGATGAGCGAGTACTAAAATGCTCGGGTGCTCGAAGCTCGGGCCGAGCATCCAAGATACTTGTGTACTCGTCCCGAGCACCGAGCCCAATGTTATCCTATGGGAGACCCGAGTATTTTTCTGACATGACCCCCTGCAGCATGGAAAAACCCTAAAAATGTCACAAAAGTATCAGAACAGTGCTGAAATTATATGGGAACAGCATGGGGAAGACCCCTGGAAGCATTTCAGACCCCAAGGTGACTGATGTCAACAATGTTGTCAGACTATTATGCCACTTTTACGGACTGTCAAGAAAACGTTACAAAATGAAACCAAAATGGATTTTCATGGAAAAAATATTAAGGGCTCATACCCACATGTGAGACAGAGTTGGTGTATGTTAGTTTTTTGGATTATATGAAAGATTTTTATATCAAAAATTGTGTGGCACTGTGATGCCCTTGGATAGAGACGTGCATGAGGGCCTCTTTAAATAATGTGCCCATTGTAAGGAAGTGTGTGTTTTGTAGCATTGCCCTAGGCATTGAAGCCAAAAATTGGGAGGCACTTCAATGCCCCTGGATAGAGACGTGCATGAGGGCCTCTTTAAATAATGTGCCCATTTTAAGCAAGTGGGTCTGTTGTAGTATTTCCCTAAGCAGGGAAGCCAAAGGTTGGGAGGCACCAAGATGCCCCTGGATAGAAGCATGCATGAAAGCCTTTTTAAATAATGTGCCCATTTTAAGCAAGTGGGTCTTTTGTAGGATTGTCCTAGGAAGGGCTGCCAAAAATTGGGAGGCATTGCGATGCCCCTGGGAAGAAACATGGAGGAGAGCCTCTAAAAATTGTTCCCATTACAAAGGAGCGGGTCTCCTATACTTGTAATGCCCATTCTGCAAGCATGGACTAAAACATTTACCCCTGGGGGGTATACATGAAACTTATGCCTTACTTTTGAACGGTTAGGGTCATCATCATCATAAATATGATGTAAAAATATTATGGTTTTGTGGCATCATGAACCACGGTCACACTGATCATATGATGGTGGCGGAAGAGGAGAAGGAGGAGCAGTACAGCAAGTAGCCAAAGACATGAAGTGTGTACCGATGTGAGGGTGTGCGGCGGAGGTGCATGGGAATTTACTGGCACAAAATTTAAATTCCGCTATCATTTGGTGGTGGTGTGGTAAAGTCAGGCCCAATCCAACCCCTGTTCATCTTGATCAAAGTCAGCCTGTCAGCATTTTCAGTTAACAGGCAGGTGCGTTTATCTGTAATGATTCCACCTGCGGCACTAAAAACACGCTCTGACAAAACGCTAGCGGCAGGGCAGGCCAGGACTTCCAAGGCGTAGAAAACCAATTCCTACCACGTGTCCAGCTTGGATACCCAATAATTATAAGGCACAGAGGAGTCTAGGAGCACTTTAGTACGATCGGCAAGGTACTCCCTCAGCATCTTTGCAAACTTTGCATTCCTTCTGACACTACCCCGCACCCCAGGGCCTGTGGTATGGGAGGTGCTGAGAAAAGTGTCCTAGATCTTTGAGAGTGTTCCCCTACCTCTGCTGGATTGGACTTGTGCCTCTCTCTGCCGGATTCCTTGGTTGTCCACTGATTCGTGACCTCTGCTCCTGGCGTTTTCAGAAGGGAATTTTTTTAATAATTCCGCGACTATGGCCTTCTGGTACTGTAGCATTTTTGTAGACCTGTCCGCTTCGGGAATAAGAGAAATAAAGTTCTCCTTGTAGTGTGGGTCTAAAAGTGTCACCAACCAGTAATGAGTGTCCGCCAAGATCTTGATAACGCAAGGGTCACGACACAGGCAGCATAACATAAAGTCAGCCATGTGTGCCAGACTGTTAACAGGCAAGACTTCAGGGTCCTCACCAACAGCATTCCGGGCTATGCTGACCTCATCCTCCTCTCCCCTGTCCTCTGGCCATCCACACTCAACTGATGGTCTAACGGTTGTGCATGTATTACTGTCAATTCCAAATGAAAGTAGCTCTATTTCTTCATCCTCCTCGTCATAGTCCTCCAATTCACGTTGGGATGAGATGAGGCTGGGCTGTGCGTAATCACCCAGTACGGTTTCTTGCTGGAACTCATCCTGCTCCGTCTGAAATGCATCGTCTTTGATTTTGAGCAGAGAGAAATTTTAGAAGACAGAGAAGCGGGATGGTGACGCTAATGATGGCGTTATCGCCGCTCACCATCTTGGTGGAGTCCTCAAAGTTTGAGGACGGTACATATGTCGGACATCCATGTCCACTCCTGAGGTCTTATGTGTGGCGTTTGAACCGTATACCGACGGCCTAGTTAATGTCAGTACTCAACAACTGCCCTCTGCTGCTCACAAATCCTGACCAACATGTGCAGTGTGGAATTCCAACGCGTGGGGACATCACACACCAGTCTGTGAGCCGGAAACTGCAAACACGTGCGGAAAGCCAGCAAGGCTGGCAGAAGCAGTAGGTGACTTTCTGAAATGGGCACACAGGCGGCATACTTTGACGAGCAGATCAGACAGCTCCGGGTAGGATTTAATAAACCGCTGAACCACGAGGTTGAGCACATGGGCCATGCATAGAACATTTGTCAGCTTGCCTCGTCTCAGAGCCGAGCCGCCACAAGGTTCCGGCCATTGTCACACACAACCATGCCTGGCTGTAGGTTCAGCGGTGTGAGCCAGTGATCTGCCTGCTGTTTTCAGAGCTGTCCACAACTCTTCAGCGTTGTGGGGTTTGTCACATTTGCATATTAGCTTCAGCACAGCCTGTTGCCGCTTAGCCGAGACAGTGCTGCAGTGCATCCAGCTTGGGACTAGTGTGGAGGGTGAAGTGGAGGAAGAGGAGGAGGAGGAGGCTGAGGAGCATGACGTGCCAGAGCTGTACACTGTGGGTGAAACCCTGACTGAGTTAGGGCCTGAAATCCTTGGGGCCGGAAGGACGTGTTCCGTCCCAAGGTCAGACTGTGTCCCTACTTCCAGAATATTAACCCAGTGTGCTGTCAGTGAGATGTACCGGCCCTTCTCCCAAGCACTTGTCCACATGTCCGTGGTTAGGTGGACTTTGCCGGAAACTGCATTGTTAAGGGCACGTATGATGTTTTGTGACACGTGCTTATGTAATGCGGGGACGGCACACTGGGAAAAATAGTGGTGGATGGGGACTGAGTAACGTGGAACAGCTGCCGCCATCAGGTTGCTTCCGTCTCCACCAGCCTAAAAGGCAACATTTCCAGCGCAAGCAGTCGCGAAATGTGTGCATTTAGAACTGTGGCAAGTGGGGCGTTGGCAGCGTATGTGCGCCTGCGTTCCAAAGATTGGTGTATGGATAACTGAACGCTGCGCTGGGACAAGGACGTGGCTGATGATGGTGCTAGTTCTGCTTGTGCAAGTACAGGTGAAGGACAGGAGGTATCTTCGCCTGCAGTATGGACAGGGGATTGGCTTGCACGCACAACAGTGGAAGACGCAGCTGTGTCACCCACAGACAATGCTGTACTCTGCTGTACATCCCACAAAGTTGGGTGCTTTGCTGCCATGTGCCTGATCATGCTGGTGGTGGTCAGGCTGCTAGTTTTTGCTACCCCTGCTGATGGTGGCAAGGAAGGTGTATCTGCAGACACCTTAAAAAACAGCTAGACTCGGGAAGACCTAACAGTTGTACTTTCATTCAACATCACTCGTGTTGTTGTTCTGGGGAACGGTTGCCTGCCTTCTGCCTGCGGACACCACCCTGCTTCTTCCAGCCTGTTGTGATGCTACGCCTAACTCCCCCTGTGCACTGCTGTCCTCGCTCTGTATGTCCTCCTGCCAGGTTGGGTCGGTTACTCATCCACCACGTCGTCTTCCACTTCCGCACCCTGGTCCTCCTCTTGACTTTCTGGCAATTGTGTCTCATCATCGTCCACCTCTTGTTGAGACACGTTCCCACCGTTGCCTTCGTGAGACCGTGGCTGCTCAAATATTAGGGCATCGGTACATACGATCTCCTCATGACCCACTTCAACTGGAGCTGGCGAGAGGCCATAATCTACGAATGGATAAGTGAACAGCTCTTCAGAGTGTCCAAGTGTGGGATCAGTTATGTCTGGGGCCGGGCACTCGGCATGGTGGGAGGAAGGAGGATCAGGGTGTGGAATGTGCGGTCCAGTCTCACGGCTACTGACACTTGACTGTGTGGAAGACAGGGTATTTGTGGTGGTGCCAAACTGACTGGAAGCATTATCCGCTATCCAACTAACAACCTGTTGACACTGGTCTTGGTTTAATAGTGGAGTACTGCTGCTTTCACCTAGAAATTGGGACAAGAAAGTCGAGCGAGATGATGTGGGCGTTTGTCGTGGCGCAATTCGAGCTTGCACACGGGCTCGGCCTCTGCCTGCACCACGATCATGTCCAGTTCCTTGTCCCTTGCCACCGGCCTTGCGCATTTTCAATGTTGTGCTGACTGTATACAGCTAAATGAGTGCAGACAAGAGTTAGTTGTTAGCACAACCCTGAGATTTGAAATTAAGGCCCTGCAGGTGGACTAGTCAGACATAAACGCTGACTACAATAGCGAATCTTTTGGCGTATCCTAATTTACGCTGCAACCTACAATAGCAGCACTAAGATGCTAAATTAGTGCAGACAAGAGTTGATTTTTAGCACGAGTCTTTTGGCGTATCCTAATTTACGCTGCAACCTACAGTAGCAGCACTAAGATGCTAAATTAGTGCAGACAAGAGTTGATTTTTAGCACGAGTCTTTTGGCGTATCCTAATTTACGCTGCAACCTACAGTAGCAGCACTAACATGCTAAATTTGTGCAGACAAGAGTTGGTTTTTAGTACGAGTCTTTTGGCGTATCCTAATTTATGCTGCAACCTACAGTAGCAGCACTAAAATGCTAAATTTGTGCAGACAAGAGTTGGTTTTTAGTACGAGTGTTTTGACGTATCCTAATTTACGCTGCAACCTACAGTAGCAGCACTAAGATGCTAAATTTGTGCAGACAAGAGTTGGTTTTTAGTATGAGTCTTTTGGCGTATCCTAATTTATGCTGCAACCTACAGTAGCAGCACTAAGATGCTAAATTTGTGCAGACAAGAGTTGGTTTTTAGTACGAGTCTTTTGGCGTATCCTAATTTACGCTGCAACCTACAGTAGCAGCACTAAGATGCTAAATTTGTGCAGACAAGAGTTGGTTTTTAGCACGAGTCTTTTGGCGTATCCTAATTTGAGCTAAAACCTACTCCTGCCTATAGTGAGCTAAATTAATCCCTAAAAGCACTGTTTTAGGATGGATGGATGGATGAGATTTGCAGCCTGTACACCAGCCCCAGGTGTGATGCAGGCTGGTATACTGGCACAACGAAGTTTGCAATATACCCTGCCTCCCTGCCTGCCTGTATACAGCTCTATTAGTCCTCAGAAGGACTGTTGTGGTAACTAGATTGTCACCCCTGTGCCTACACTAGCTGAAAGGCCACAAATCTGTCCCTCAATCAGCAGCAGCTCTCCCTACACTGACTGTCTAATGGAGCAGAGTGACGAGCACAACGCGGTCAGGTCTTATAAAGACCTGATGACGCTGTGCGGCCAGCCAATCACTGTAATGCCACAACCAACATGGCTGTGGCATTTCAGTGTCCGTCAGCCAATCCCTGCTTGCGGGCTGGCTCTGTAAAGAGCGCCAACATGCAGGGAGGTGGACCCGAGCATAGCAAGAGTATTGCGAGATTACTCGGTACTCGACGAGTAGCCCGAGTACCGTGATATTCATGCGAGTACCGAGTAGTGACAAGCATACTCGCTCATCTCTAGTAAGCATTTCATAATACACCTAGAGGAGCAAATTCCCAAGACCCAACGTGATCATTAAGGAAAGGTAACCCAATAGTTGTATAGTTTTTAACGGGAATTATACAACTTCATTGTACTAAAAAAAATTATTCAATTTTAGCACACCTCCGCAACAACCCACACAGTCATGAAAGCTCAACTCTGTTGACCAAGACTGTCAAGTCCACTACTAAAGGCTTAAAGTAACAATTAGGAGAATACCCACACAAAACTATCTACACATATATATCAATAATACTGACCCCAGGTATTTTTATTATTATTATTTTTAGGACCCGGGGAGCAAACAAAAGGTACCTTTACACACAGAGATATATTGCTTGCAATTCACTGGTTGCAGTGAAATCATGGACACATTGTTCCATTTGTACACAGCAACAAAATGGAACAATGCGTCCATGATTTCACTGCAATCAGTGAATTGCAAGCAATATATCTCTGTGTGTACAGGTACCTTAAGAGTGTCCAGATCAAGTCCGATCAACACCAGACCCTCACATCTGAAGGCAAACTTTCTTCATGGCATTTTTTAATGCTTATTATCTTAGGCCCCTTTCACATCAGCGGTAATCGCTGATCGCAGCAGTTGGGGTGAAAAAAACGCAACTGCCGCGATTACCACATAACGGCCGCACTTGCGGTTCACCTGCGGCAAGCCCCATGCAATGTCTATGGGGCTTGCGGCAGGTGCGGCACAGTTGCGGTTTCGGCACTTGCGGCACCTGCCGCGCGCTTACCGCAAAACCCACAGACATTGCATGGGGCTTGCCGCAAGTGACCTGCAAGTGCAGCCGTTATGCGGTAATCGCGGCAGTTGCGTTTTTTTCACCACAACTGCTGCGATCAGCACTTACCGCTGATATGAAAGCAGCCTTAGTTGAACTTCTTAAAACAACTTTTAAATAATTTTAACCCTATACTTGGCTATATGCAAAACTTTTAATACTGTGTTGAATTTTTAACCAATAAACATCCCAAATAAGAGTTTAATAAACCTGTATATACGTGTCCTGTATATATGCCATTGCAAAGAGTACGAAGTTGCGCTGGGCCTTAAAGATACATTTATGCACATGGAATGAAGAAACTGAGGGTAATCACATGGTACCCCTCCACGGAGATTGTACCTGTAGAACCACGACTGACGGTGCGAAACGGCCGTAGTATAGGCTGCTCCCCAGTCCTCCCTCCCGCACCCTCCACTTTGTAAGACCCCACAAGAAGAAAAAATAAAGGCTGCAAAAAGAATCCTGTGTGTGGCTCTTACTTGATATTGGAACCCCTCCACGGCTTACTAGCAGCAACCCTTTGGCTAGCACTTTTAAGCTAGTGACTTGCTCCAGCGTACATTATCTATTAATTAATCAAAGCATTTCATGTTGGACAGGTCACGGCAGCTGAAGAACCTTTCATTAAAGCTTATTTTTCTCTTATTTTCTGCATTCAGCAACATTAATGCTCTGTGGATTCCTCTATTTGTTACAGAATTTAACTTTCTAAATTCAGCAATGGCTTTTATAAATTAAGAAATATAGTCATATAGGCATAAGTTAATGTCTCCCATTGTCACTACCAATATGTTATGTAATGGAAAGCTTCACTATGTGGATCGTCTGACATTTTGCCGTTTGATGTACAGGTTATTACACAACAGTTGAAAGCTTTGAGAATGACCTGCGAGAAATGTGGTTTGGACTGTACTCGCGCTCCAAAGGTGCCTTGGACTCCTCAGGCTTTGAACATGTCTTCCATGGTGAGATATACACATTAAAACACAATAGAAATGACCCGTACAAGGAAAATGACAAGATAAGGCAGTTTGATAAGGATCTTATGATTGACAGTGTCTTGAGATGAGGAAAAAGTATACATTTTGGTAACATCTCTATACATAATCACCAGTTTTGCGCTTCCGGCCACTGTGCCGCTATGGAGCAATGGCGCGTGCGCAAAACTGCTGATTATCGCTACCCCGGAAGCGCCGCCATATTAGCACACCCATGGCTCTGGCTGCCGGCGCCTGCCTGCAGGCTCCCGTGACCGCACACCCCCGCACGGTGCTGCCTCCTACGCTCAGATGCCGCCGCCGGTGCACTCTCTTTGCAGCCTCCAGGCCCACCGCCCGCCGCAGCCAGGGGGAGCGCCATAACAGAGGGGGCCGCCGCCAGCATCTGTGGCCCCCTTCATCACAGACGCTGGCCGCTGCTGCGTCCCCTGCTCAGATCCCGCCCACGGCGCACTCTCATTGCAGCCTCCAGACCCGCCGCAGCCAGGGGGAGCGCCAATACTAAAGGGGCCGCCGCCAGCATCTTCGGCCCCCTTCATCACACACGCTGCCCACCGCACTCTCATTCAGCCTGCAGGCCCGCCGCAGCCAGGGGGAGCTCTATTACTGAAGGGGCCGCCGCCAGCATCTGCGGCCCCCTTCATCACAGACGCTGCCCGCCGCTGCGGCCCCTGCTCTGATGCCGCCGGCGCACTGTCATTGCAGCCTGCAGGCCCGCCAGCCCTGCAGTCTGCTACCACCACCACCCCTCCTCAACTAAGGTTACAGGGGCAGCGGGGCTAACATCTGCAACCACACTGCCCCTCATTACCCCCCAATCACCCACACTGCCCCTGCTCACCCACACTCACCCTCCATAGCCCTCCCAGCTCACCCACACTGCCCCTGCTCACTCCTCTTCCCCCCCATGCCCTCACTCACTCCCCACACTGCCCCTGATTACCCCCAACTCACTCACACTGCCCCCACTCATCCACACTGCCCCCACTCACCCACACTGCCCCCACTCACCCATACTGCTCCAGCTTACCCCCCCCACTCACCCATACACCCTGCTTACCCCTCTCACCCCCCCAACTGCCCACAATCACCCACACTGCCCCTGCTTAACCCCCACTCACCCACACTGCTCCTGCTCACTCCTCTTACCCCCCGTATCTCATCACTCCACACACTGCCCCTGCTTACCCCCCCAATCACCCACACTGCCCCTGCTCATGCCCCCACTCACCCCACACTGCCGCTGTTTATCCCTTTCACCTCCCCACACTGCCCCTGCTCACCCCTCTTACCCCCCACATGCCCTCACTCCCCACACTGCTCCTGCTCATACCCCACAGGCTGAAGTCACAGCTCCTGGCCCCAATGCCAAACAGCCCGCCCCCCATCTTGATCTCACCCCACTCCCGATGCGATAGCATCAGGCCTTTTTACTAGTAAGTTACTATAAAGAACAGACGCAAACTAGCATGACGATGTAGCATCCAGAAGGTCATCATTTCCCATTATGAGTCAGTGGTGAAATGACATTTACCGTATTTTCTGTGGGTTGCGGTACTACAAATCCATGGCAAAATCTGTGAGAGCAAAAATCAGTTGTGTAGCTGTGATTTTGCTGTGCATTTGACAATGATTGTTCCTATTATATTGCAAAACATATTGTTCGAAAGGTAAATTTTCATCCACAATCAATCTCCTAAATTACTCAGAAGCTGAAAAATTCAGACATAATGATCGTCATGTACCAGACCAGTGTGAACGTACCCTAAGACTATAATTTGGCTCCAATCATACGTATTATCAATGTTTTCTGTATGTAGGTGAAATTCAGAAAGGAAAGATCTCCGGATTTCACAGCTGGTGAATCTTTATCTACTGGAGAAGGCTGGTGAGATTAACTATCTGAGCTACAGTGCAGACGGGCCGGTAGGTGTAATACAGCTGTCCGTGGTTAGTTACAATCATTCTTAAAATGTCATGGCTGTTGTAGGCCCTTTTTGATTTACTATATGTGTCACCTAGTGATTAATTACTCTAAGGACTAAAATGTATCTGTCACCAGGTTTTTGTTACCTAATCTAAGAGCAGCATAATATAGGGGCAGGGACACTGACTCCAGTGATTTGTCACTTACTGGTCTCCTTGCTGTGATTCTGACAACATAATTGTTTTATCACAGGAAATTATCACTAGAGGGCTAGCAAACCCACACCTTTCAACTTTTGAAGACGATAGGGAGAAATTGTGACCACACCCAAAGCCAAACCCATAACCATTTCTTTCTATCCTGGCAGGAAGAGATGGCAGAGGGGTGATGGCAGTGAGGGACCTTCAGCAGACACCTGTCACGATGAGAAATCACTGATGTGCGCTGCCACAAACAAGGGAACACCTGGGATAAAATAACAATGTTGGGCCCTGACAATAGGGCGCATAGGATGGGATACACTTACCGGAGGCTGAACCTGAAGCTCCCTGTCGTCCCTATACAGGTTCTTTCACCCCTCGCCGAGCATGATACCTAGCCCTTGCTAGCCCAGACTTCACTCTCACTAGTGAGATGGCCAGTGAGAACGCTAGTCACACTGCTGCATTAATAAAACACAAGGAAGAGAAACAGGGGGATAATGAAAAGAATGTACAGCAACTTCTTGGCTACAGTCAGACACCAGGACTGCAGCATACACCAGCTTGACTTGAAAACAGCAAGGGCAGCTCCAGTAGCAACCTTCCTCCTCTGTGGCTTATAAGAGAGTGTGGGTTCTCTATCACCAGTGTCCTCTGGTGGAACATGGGGCTATTTAAAGGTGATGGGTGTGGACACCAGCCAAAAGTACATGAGAAGAAGCGGCTTCAGCAAAACTGACATTATACCCTATAAGTGCCAAAGAAAAAGAAATGACATTTAATATGAAGACTCTCGACCAAACAAATGAGACTCAGGTCCAAAAGCTGTCACAAGTCTCCAATACACAAGAAACCATTATGACAATGTTCTAGACTGCAGGGCATAGATACAAATGCAGGACTGTCCCGCTGGATCTAGCACAATTGGGACTAGAGATGATCAGATCACATCATGGGACTTCAGTCCAGTGTGCTGGTCAGTGGTACCTGACGGCTGGATGGGACGACTGCAAATCTCTTAACTTCTGGAGACCCCGACACGGTTTTCCATATCCAGGACTGGTGTAACATCATCTATGCATCCTGCTCATCTCTAGTTCTGATCTATGGATTTATTTCTTATTCTTTTATTCATAGTCACAGCAGCCAGAACTTTCTAATCTTGATGTCAGGCTCTGTTCACAATGTATGCTTTTGATCCGTTTTTTTCTGATGCTTTTTCTGGATCAGCTTTAGAAAAAAACACATCAGAAATGTATCATTAATTATTGATCCGTTTTGACTGCGTTTTTTCTGGTGCCTCTTTTAGCCCATACACAAAAGTTTCAATTGGAAAAGTGGATCAGAAAAATGCAGCAATAATTGACAGCTCATTCTTTTTACGGATCACTTTTTTCACCCAAAAAACGGATCAGGTCCAAAAAGCACAGACTGAACAGCAAAAGTGGAAGGCCCATTGACTTTGCTGGGATCCATTTAAATGATGCGTGCACTGCATTTTCACTGCAAAAACGGATATAAAAAAAGCGGATCAGAAACGCATAGTGTGAACATAGCCTAAACTTCAATATAAGGCATATGGATTTTTTATGTATTTAAGATATTGCATAAATACTGTGTTTTTTTGTTTTCTGCAGGTGTCTGCACTAATTTACACAATAATAATCTCACATTATTGCATTTATGCTTCATTTTTTATGCCTTTTTCCCTTATTTGATGGATTTTTGGTGCAGATGCAAAGCAAAGCGGATATGATTTCATGAATCCTCCATCCACTGGGCGTCTAAAGACACTGCTGAACTGTTCAGTTTTCATGTTTTTTTATTCTATAAATTTTAATGTGGAGCCTGATAAAATGCAGACAATAACAAAAACCTGTCGTTGCATTTTTCAGCGCAGCATCAAAGCATAAATGCAGCAAATGCAAAAACCAGAGAAGATTATTATTGCATTGTTTGATGAGGACACCAGGAGAAAATGTGCAGAAAAAGCAATAGTAAATAAAAAAAGCACAGCATAGTGTCTGAGAATGACCTCATCATTACATTTTATTACTTTTTATAGATTTAATAGAGAAACATAGTCAATCATGCTGTTTTTATGCCATTTACTGATTACCGTAAATATCCTGTTGAGTGTCCTGTGTTGAGTGGGTTCTTATGATGACAGGGACACCAAATATGTCTCTTATTTGCTGATTTGTAATGTTTAAAAAAGTACATTAAAATGCCACTATTGTAAATATGTTTTCTATTATTTAGAAATGTTAATTTAGGAAGAAAAGAAAATCTTTGTTTCTATCCTTCCTCTAGAATACAGGGACATAGAAATACACTGTATGTACAGATATATCTCTATGTACATATATAATCTTCCAGTGACTGTAGAAGCTGCAATGCGGATCATGTATACAACATTCTCCCACTTCTTTACTAAAGCCTGTGGCTCATGGCTTTAACTGTTGCTTGCAGTTATAGAGGTTGTGGTTTCAAGTCCCAGGGAGACTCACAAAGAAAGAGAAAATTAAATATTTACAATGCTTTTAATTTTTTGTTTTTTTATAAATGTTATAAAACTAAAAAAATCTGATTTTTCAAAATACCTTTGGAGCAAAGATACATAGAAATATATTTTTGTGTACAGATGTACATGTATAATCTATTTCAAGGTTGACTGGCTGGAACGTGGCTTCAAGATTACCAAATGATCCAATCCTTCTCGCTGTGGTCTGTGGCTCATAGCTAGAGCTGCTGCCTGTGGACATGGAGGTTGTTAGTTTGTATTCCTGGGCAGATGCAGACAGATGCCAACCCCACCCCCTAAGGAGGAACTACAGAGGTGATAAAGATACTGTGAGGAAGTTGGGATAAAGGTCCTGTTGTGTCGGGACAGAGGGACTGACCCCGCAACTCGGTAAAGGTCCACTGAATATGGGATGGAAATCTGCCAGTCAGATGTGGACAGTGTTATACAGAGTTCAGTATTCAGAGAGCTGGTAGATCTGCAGTAGAGAAAAATATGAACAAAAACTTCAGCATCCAATATAGTAAGTGACACATCACTAGAATCAGGGTGTTTGTCACTACAGCTCTCAGATGCGTCAACAAAAACGTGGTGAAAAATTCCCTTTAATCACAAATCAGTGTAAAGGTGGCCATACTTATCAGAGAAATATAACCTATACCCAATGATCATCTAATGTGTATTGGGCATCCCAACTCCCCATGGAAAGCAGATGTTGGGGAAAATGATGTGTCAAGTGTGCTGAAATCCAACAAGACCTAACATTTGGTTCTCAATAGTTATAACTTATAACTATATAACTTATAAGGTGTCTGACAGTGACTTATCCACCTTTCCCAATTGAGAACATGCTTGTATTAGCTTGTATGTGTATTAGGGGGTCTAATGGAATATGTATCAACCAAACAAGCATTTATTTGATAGCTATTTAAAGTTTAAGGAGTTGGTTGGCAAAGACTTTACAAAGACAATGTGATACAAATTATCTTCTGAAATAGAATCTATCATCAGAAATATGCATGTTAAAATAAAGGTATAGCCATAATGGAGCTGTTATACTGATCTAACAGATACCTTCAGTGAAGAATCCACAGCCTGGTTGATGTTTAATCATCGTTAGAAGTTTGGGTTTCCTAGGCTTCATGTGCATTATGGCAGGACTGTGGGGCAGGACTGTGAGTAGAGTCTTTAGCTTTGGACCGGTCACTCCACAATTTCTGGTGTGCTAACCATGTGTCCGAATGCCTGAAAATCAAGTGGTGCATGGCGCAAAATTTAAAACTGGAAGATGATAGACACCAGAAGCATCGGAGGGACTGGGGTAGAGCAGAAGACCCTGTGCACAGTCCTGCCCCAATGCCCCAAAAAGTTAGGAAACCAAAACTTCTTGTTCAAAAGTTTTTATTGAATTTTATAATACAAGGTAAATGATTAAACATACATATGATATAACTGAGTCTGCGGCAGTTTCAGTTAGTTCAAACAAAACAGGTAAGGTAATGTCCTTGCCAACGAGCATAGGACTAGTCTGCGATAAATCAGCATAGTTAAGGGAAACCAAAACTTCTAATGACGATTAAACAACAAGCATGATGTGGATTTCTTCACTAAAGGTATGTATTAAATTAGTATAGCAACACCATTATTGTCATCTTTTGTTTGTCACGATTATCTCCCGTCATTAGGAAACTTGTGGCAGCTTTGGGATCTGAGTTTCACATGAATTAGTGAGACTCAGGTTTTTAATCGTGATTGCTTCCTTTTGAACCAGCAAGGGTTAATTATATTTTCCTTACTGGTCGCTCTTGGTTAATTTTACTTATCTGCAGCCGGTTTTGTGTCCACTCCCCTTCCCTTTAAAAATTAACATGGTTCATCACCTAATGGTAATAGATTCATTCTATTCTTACCATCATGGAGGGAGGAAGTCTCTTGTGGCTTCTGGAGATCTGATGCTGGAGTTCTTTCGTGGGAGCCATGTGGTCTATAGCCCTTTGTTTAGCTGTAGAAGTCAAGTTTTTTTTCTGTATTCTTTATTGTCTATGTTCCACTGTCTGCCTACCTTCCCCTGTGTTGCACTACCTTAGAGGTGAAGTCTAGTGTATTCACCGATGCTCCCAATAGCCAGGGTAAGTGGAGGGACAGCTCAGGGACTGGGTACGTAAAAGTGGTGGGGGTGAAGGACCAGCTTAGGGAAGTTAGGGGAGCTCAGGGCCAGACACAGACATAGGGTGAGACACAGGGGCCCGACCTCTCCTGGGTGTCAGGAGGTGTCCCATTCCCTGCTCCTCATCATCTGGGTCTTCCTCTCCTTTTACATCCAGTTGTACTTCTGTGTTGTGGTGTGCTGTACACCAGACATCCCCTAGTCCTTGCGTGACACCTTAATTTTAACATGCACAATCGTGATTTTAGGTTCACTTTAATAGAAAAAGAAACATTAGTCTTCAATTTGATTATGGAAACAGGTCCTAAGAAACCATTTGTTTCCTTCGTTAATTGTGTGTCAGTTGTAGATAATTAATAGTAACTAATCTCATTTGCATTTGAGTGGCGCTGTTATTGTTCCTAGACAGCAATGATGCACCAATTTATTAGTAAGTCACTTTTGTGCCATGTATCAGAGGTCCAAGATGACTCAGAACTGGCACCATAATGAAGTCCCTTTGTTCCAAGCATGTAGTTAGCATAAACAACCACTAAGTGGCGACAGTTAAATATGTTTAGTTGAACTGAATCATGCTGAGTTATGAAAATCTGACATTGAGGAAAGGTCAGGCTGAGTGCTACATATGCTGAACGCACCCTAAAGTAGTTTTATTAATACAGAGAGATAATTATGGATACATTAGTCACAAAAATCCAAAATATGTATAAACCTGCATTTCCCGATAATTCAGACTGAAACTACAGTTAGGGCCAGAAATATTTGGACAGTGACACAATTTTCGCGAGTTGGGCTCTGCATGCCACCACATTGGATTTAAAATGAAACCGCTACAACAGAATTCAAGTGCAGATTGTAACGTTTAATTTGAAGGGTTGAACAAAAATATCTGATAGAAAATGTAGGAATTGTACACATTTCTATACAAACACTCCACATTTTAGGAGGTCAAAAGTAATTGGACAAATAAACATAACCCAAACAAAATATTTTTATTTTCAATATTTTGTTGCGAATCCTTTGGAGGCAATCACTGCCTTAAGTCTGGAACCCATGGACATCACCAAACGCTGGGTTTCCTCCTTCTTAATGCTTTGCCAGGCCTTTACAGCCGCAGCCTTCAGGTCTTGCTTGTTTGTGGGTCTTTCCGTCTTAAGTCTGGATTTGAGCAAGTGAAATGCATGCTCAATTGGGTTAAGATCTGGTGATTGACTTGGCCATTGCCAAAATGTTTCACTTTTTTGCACTCATGAACTCCTGGGTAGCTTTGGCTGTATGCTTGGGGTCATTGTCCATCTGTACTATGAAGCGCCGTCCAATCAACTTTGCAGCATTTGGCTGAATCTGGGCTGAAAGTATATCCCGGTACACTTCAGAATTCATCCGGCTACTCTTGTCTGCTGTTATGTCATCAATAAACACAAGTGACCCAGTGCCATTGAAAGCCATGCATGCCCATGCCATCACGTTGCCTCCACCATGTTTAACAGAGGATGTGGTGTGCCTTGGATCATGTGCCGTTCCCTTTCTTCTCCAAACTTTTTTCTTCCCATCATTCTGGTACAGGTTGATCTTTGTCTCATCTGTCCATAGAATACTTTTCCAGAACTGAGCTGGCCTCTTGAGGTGTTTTTCAGCAAATTTAACTCTGGCCTGTCTATTTTTGGAATTGATGAATGGTTTGCATCTAGATGTGAACCCTTTGTATTTACTGTCATGGAGTCTTCTCTTTACTGTTGACTTAGAGACAGATACACCTACTTCACTGAGAGTGTTCTGGACTTCAGTTGATGTTGTGAACGGGTTCTTGTTCACCAAATAAAGTATGCGGCGATCATCCACCACTGTTGTCATCCGTGGATGCCCAGGCCTTTTAGAGTTCCCAAGCTCACCAGTCAATTCCTTTTTTCTCAGAATGTACCCAACTGTTGATTTTGCTACTCCTAGCATGTCTGCTATCTCTCTGATGGATTTCTTCTTTTTTTTCAGCCTCAGGATGTTCTGCTTCACCTCAATTGAGAGTTCCTTTGACCGCATGTTGTCTGGTCACAGCAACAGCTTCCAAATGCAAAACCACACACCTGGAATCCACCCCTGACCTTTTAACTACTTCATTGATTACAGGTTAACGAGGGAGACGCCTTCAGAGTTAATTGCAGCCCTTAGAGTCCATTGTCCAATTACTTTTGGTCCCTTGAAAAAGAGGAGGCTATGCATTACAGAGCTATGATTTCTAAACCCTTTCTCCGATTTGGATGTGGAAACTCTCATATTGCAGCTGGGAGTGTGCACTTTCAGCCCATATTATATATATAATTGTATTTCTGAACATGTTTTTGTAAACAGCTAAAATAACAAAACTTGTGTCACTGTCCAAATATTTCTGGCCCTAACTGTATATGTTGGCATTGTAGTAAAGTTGTATTAGGGCTGGTGCAGACGAACATATTTTCATGCAGTATGATGTTTGCGTGCCAAACAAACTGCACATGGAGTAATGCAAGCGAATGAGGTTCAGATTGATGACTTTTATACATGGATTGGTGGTATAAAAAATAGCAGTAGGCACTTACTATGATCCAATGTTAGGATCAGACCCATCCAAAAAACTCAATGGTTTCGTCCAATTTTAACATTTGATTGCAATTGATAACTATGGACACTGGGTGTGGATTAGTATAATTTTTCAATTATTCATGTATAAAAGTGGATCTCATATCAAATACGAACATGGAATTGACATAATGATGACATATTGATGATGTACAGTCATTGGCTATCTGAACCCGGCCTCAGAAACACATTCAGATGGTTCAGTCAACCATAATTTGTCAATGTGAAAAAAGGAAAGCGCTTTACCGAAAAAAAACAGACAAAAGAAAAGTATTTGTGTGAAAGAAATAATAAAACACAGCAAGAATTAGTTTGGTGATAGGTGGCCACTACACTTAAGAGGTGCATAAACCACTACATGCATGGCATCTGTTTGTAAAGGATACATTGCACCCACGAAATAGGATCCTGGCTTGGTATTTGGCATTATGTAATTTTTCTCACCCTCTCTGGATGCACCATATTGCGTTTAAAATCCTGATTCCTCTGGATCCATGCAAAAATAGAATGAGGTCCAATGGTGGATGGATCCAGACAGGGCCGATCCGTCCATCTGGATCTGTTTTACCCCAATGAGATGCCCAGAATAGTTCCTGCACCGCAGATTCATCTACCCCGGCCTCAGAAAAAGGGCTTGTGCCCTATGTTATTGTTCAAAAATATTAATAAAATTGATTGCTGACATGTTAATAATATGGGGCTCCTGGGGAGAGCTTGGACGAGTGGTTTTATACCACTACTTTATTACTATCACTGTCTGAAGTCCTGTCGGCTTTTGCCCACAGCGCAGGACTGATCTACCCACAGAACTGTCAGAAATGGCGTAGAAGCGATATCTACGCCATTTCTGACAGTTCTGTGCGTAGCTCAGTCCTGTGGGCAAAAGCCGACCGGACTTCAGACAGTGATAGTAATAAAGTAGTGGTATAAAATCACTAAGTGCAGCCCCTCCCCAGGTGCCCACATACAGGTGCATCTCAATGAATTAGAATATCATCAAAAGCACAATCTATTTCAGTAATTCAATACATAAAGTGAAACACATATATTATATAGAGTCATTACAGAGTGATCTATTTCAAGAAATAACTTCCGTGTTTTCATTGACTGTAAGCCATAATCATCAACATTAACATAAATAAATACTTGCAATAGATCACTCTGTAATGACTCTATATAATATAGGCGTTTCACTTTTTGTATTGAATTACTGAAAAAAATTAACTTTTGGATGATATTCTAATTCATTGAGATGCTCCTGCGTTATAAGTTATGCACACAATAAATTTTCATATTATTTTTGAACAATCACATAGGGCACAAGTCTTTTCTCTGAGGCCGGGGTAGATGGTAGTTTTTAAACTACTCATGCAGCCCCTCCCCAGGTGTTCATACAGTATATACATATGCAGAATACATTTTATTACATTTCTCCTACCCTCTCTCTGGCTGGATCAGGCATCCGGTAGCTCGTTGACATGCGTTTGTGGATACATGGACAGATCAGGATGAATCCTTCTTCATCCTGATCCAGCTGCTATGCAAGTGTGAAACCAGCCTAATATTATCAACACTTATGGTCCCGTCACACGGCACGACCTGGCCAGCGATGTCAGAAGCGATGCGCGGGTGCCCGCTCGGTTCCGACATCGCTGGCCAGCTGTCACACAGCATCGCTGCGGCCGGCGACACCGCCGGCGACACCGCAGCGATGCGGGCGGTGACATCGCTCGCTGGGCTGGGCTTAGCCCAGCGAGCGATCCGCAGCAACGCTGCGGTATAGGCTGGATCGCCGCCGACATCGCTCTGGCGATGTCACACGGCGCGATCCAGCCTTATCGTAGGTTGACAGGTTTACGGTTCTTCCCGTAAACCTGTCAACCTGCGACCGGCGATAAAACGCGGTCGCGCCGCGCGTTTACACAGCGCGACGTCGCTAGCGACATCGCTGATACGTCACTTTTTCGGCGATGTCGCTAGCGACGTCGCCAGGTGTGAAGCCACCATCACTTTAATCATTAAAATACAACTGGTGGACTAAGTCCCGAGTGTGTAGATTTTACAATATTGCTAACTAATTGTGAGCACTTTAACTCAACTCCCATATTAGTGCAATATTTGTTCTCATGGTGTGCAGTGCAATGCACTTTAATCCTTTTTCACATGTTTCAGGTATCCATTTTTTTTCATGAATCCCACTTATACCCATTATAACCTATGGGGCTGCTTACATGTCCATTTTTTTTCAGCAGCACAGAAGACAGGGGCATATGGACAGGCCCTGAATTATTCTTCTGAACATCTTGCAGATAAAATAAAAATATGAGAATGCTATCCATTTAATGTGTTAATCTTCCTATTTTTCTTTATCTCTGCAGTGGACCGGTTACCCAGATATTTTCTCCTTCCAGTTTAAGTGGTCTACCTATTTAAAAACCATTGGCTCTTTCTTTATGGGATCCAGCCCTGAGTTTGAGATTGCAATGTACACGCTTTGCTATGTCACACGCCCAGATAGAATGTAAGTACTCTTATATTGTGTATAGAGCAA